>JAXCLQ010000015.1:12507786-12544442 GCA_035584115.1 Cedrela odorata
ACAAGTATATTTGTTTTGAGTCACAAGTCGAACTAAATACAATGGGGGTTGACTGTAGTTTATATATTTGTATTAAATATGCATAGTTTTAATTTTAACAAATAATTAAGTAAATATATAAAAATACAGGGATCTGGATGTTATTATCCCATCGATTCTCTACTCCTCTTGTCGGGCACAGTAGAAAGTCTTAGAAAGCCAACGGCCGCTCGTTCACAAAATATATAAGGCTCTGTTTGTTTCGTCCAATCCCTGATCCTACTAGCGGTGAAGTTTTTTGCTTCTAACGGTTAACTAGTGGTTTGGTTACAGTGGAAGTAGAAACTTAACTTCCTCAGAAATAAGTCAAAAGTCGTTTTCTAAAAACCTCCAAACGCGGTCCTCGGTTTTGCTTTATTGCCGGTAAGCTTTCTGTTCACACTTTTTTCTTGTGTTCCAAGTAATTAGGAAAAAGCAAAATAAAATTAATAAATGCTTAAAATTATCTGTAGAAAGAGTTAGGGTTTTAGAGGAGATGGTGGAGACTGATAGACCGGAGAATCCATGGATGAGTCCGGAACAAACGGAAACTGTGGAGATCAACGGACGCGATTTGACATTGATGGAATTGACGGTAGTGGATAGAGATGTAAGAGGATTCGGCTCTTCGCAGCCTCATCAAAGAGCGAATGCATCTGATGGAAAGTTAGGGCTTGTTGAGAGAGCTTTTTCCGCCGCCGGTGCTGCCTTTTTATCGGCGATCATCGTCAACCCCCTTGACGTCGCCAAGGTATTAAACTTTGTCAATATAAAGTTATTCTTTCGGTTATTGTTATTATTTGAGTATGTTAAGTTTATTGACTCTTAGAAATTAATAATTACGGATAAATTTTAGGAAAAATTTGAAGTTCTAATGGAAATTTGTATTGTTGCTATTTGCTTCAATTGTTTTTTTACGTATTGCAATTTCTGCTTCTGATAATGGTTATTAATGGATTTGTTGAATGATTTGATTTAAAGGCTTATTTATTTATTGTTACTTCAGACAAGGCTGCAAGCTCAAGCTGCTGGAGTAGCTTACTCGCATCCACTAAGCAATATAATTACTCGTATGGCTTATTTTGGACCAAGAACGGTATGTATGTGATGCCATTTTGTAGTTTCTAAAGCTTTTTCGTCTCAGAATATGCATTATATGGAGTTTTGAGTATCTTTTAGTCTTTTACTGTTGATATGTGTTGTGAACAATCAGTTTATTTACCGTTTGACTATTTTGTCTTTTTTTTTTTTGGTGTGATGCTATATGTACTGGTGTTTGCAATTAAATTGTAAATCTGTTAAAAATTGTAGCTGTGATTTACTTTGTTCATTATTTTATTTTGGCTCAGATGTTTGCGGATCTAAGGTGTTCTCCATCCTGCACACGTGCCGGAGTTCATGGTACTGTGGCAATGTGTCCTCCTGATTGTTTTCAGTACAGAGGAACATTAGATGTCTTTTACAAAATCATACGACAGGTTAGTGGGTTTTAGTTGTCATCCTTTGTCATATAAATAATATAATATCTGGCTTATATTTGCTGCATTTTTGGCATTTAAGAATGTAATATTTGGCTTATATTTGCTGCAAGTTATAATGATTTTCCATGAAGTTAAAATCTTTTGTCTCCTTATTCCACATTTGAGAAACCGATTTTTAAAATTTGCTAGGAATATGAAATCCTAAGTTTCGGTTACAAAGTTTCATTCGTGTCCGGCATGGTTGGAAAAAATTTGCTGGGTCTACTTTTTTTCTTTGATGATTTGGATGACCCTGCACAATATTTTTTGGAACATAATATATATTAGTGACTTATATGCTGATTTTTGTGATTGCAATGCATATGGAAGGAATTTTTGATAGCCTAATTTGATGGTTACTTCAGGAAGGATTTGTGAGGCTGTGGAGAGGCACAAATGCAGGACTGGCATTGGCTGTACCAATGGTAATTTTCTCATTTAGGCAAGGGAGTTTCAGTATCAAGTGCTTGGTGTAGATAATACTTTTACTGAGTGAGTAAGCTGTAGTTCATGGGTACTCATTTTGTTTGAGCAGGTTGGAATCTATTTACCTTGCTATGACGTATTCCGAAACTGGTTTGAAGAACTAACAGCCCAGAATGCTCCAAGTGCGACGCCATATGTCCCTCTGGTTGCAGGAGCATTGGCACGCTCATTGGCATGTGCAACTTGCTACCCGATTGAACTTGCCAGAACCCGGATGCAGGTTACATAAAACTTGATGCTTTCATCGTTTGTAAAGTATATCTATATGCTTTTAGTGATGTCTTTGACTTATAAATGTCTTCCAGAGTTACTATTGGACATGCTTACATGCTTTAAGCATGCATGATATGAAATCTTAACTTCGTTATTTTGACTGCGTTGCTGGATTTGTGGTAGACAAGTTAGCAAAATATTTGAGATGCTTGCATGAAGAGATGATAACAACTGAATGCATGTTTCTTTAAAAACAATTATTATTTGGGATACTTCTTTTTGTTGTATGGAAAGCATGAATGAAAACTAATTAATTTGAGCTTGTAAGTTAGTTGAATTGTTTGTATATTTTTTTTTGTAGAAATAGAAATTTTTGGGTTCCCATGTAAGTCTGTTTATTTTTACCAATTATCGTTTTGAGTGATTTCAGTTTATAGTATTATCTATTTTTACTTGTCTTGGCATTGATAAGGTGCCACTTTAAAATTTTGGATACTTCCTTTTAGTGTGTTCTGTGCTCGTTAGGATTTCCAGCTAATGACTGATATGCAGTTTAGGCTTGTCTGTTGTCTTAGAAGACCTTGTTGATAATAATTCCTACTCTATTTATTATTCTTTTTCTTATCTGTTATTCTATTTCACTTTGTTGTATGATAGGCATTCAAGGGAACCCAAATCGGCAAGAAGCCTCCTGGTGTCTGGCAGACATTACTTGGTGTAGTGTCCCATGTTAAAAGCACAAATAACCATCGAAACAGCTGTAAGTTGATTCGCTTTTTAATGGTAATGCCAAATTTGAAATTGGAAGTATGGGTCAAGCTTTGGCTTTATGTAGAACGTTGCATGCCTCAGAATTCTACCTTTTTGTGGAGTTTTATGAATGATTCTCGAGGACTAAGACTATGACTGTTAAAACAGTGTGGCATAGGACAGTGATTGTTGGTGACTAGGCTTATGTATAGGTGCTCTAATTTGTAAATCCCTTTGAAATCTAAGTTAGTAACTAGAATGTCGCAAAAATGAAAGATTTGCATGTTGCTACTGAATTCTAGTTTTGCCCGGAGTTTGATAATTGTTTCTAGAGATCCAGAATATTGATTCTTTCTTAAAACAATTGTTAAGATTCTACTAGAGTGTGTTCTAGTGCCTAGGGCTTATAGATTGATTCTCTAATGTGCTATCCATTTCAAATCTACTTCAGTTGGTAACTAGATTCTAGAATGACGTGAAATGAACATTATCATGGTAGAAATAAGAACAGACTGTATTGACATCTTACCTGTGATATGTTTCATAATTTTTACGTTAGAGATAGTTCAAAAAGAAATTGGAAAAAAAATGTCAATATAAGAGGCTATGCAGATCTTACATGAAAATCATTAGGCAATAAGAGAAAAGGAAAGAATATCACTAAATACTGTTTTTACTGATATTGCATTTAACTGTTTTGTTTGGTATGTTCATATTGTGATTGATAATCTTTCCTAGTAACAGTTCAAGGCTACCGCATGCTATGGACAGGCATGGGAACACAACTTGCTCGTGATGTTCCTTTCTCAGCAATTTGTTGGTCTACCCTTGAGCCTGTGAGATATTATTCTTTCAATCTGTTTCTCTTGCGCCAGTTGTTTTGTAAATAAATATAGGTGTTAGCGTGTATATGCCATATACTGTGATCATAACTCATGTTCTTTATTCAATTAGATGAGAAAAAGACTTCTGAGTCTTGTGGGTGAGGAATCCAATGCAGCCAGTGTACTTGGAGCGAATTTTGCTGCTGGATTTGTTGCAGGAAGCCTTGCTGCTGCTGCTACATGTCCTCTAGATGTTGCAAAAACCCGAAGACAAATAGAGGTAATTTCTGAAATTAGAGCGATGCCTTTTCTTTTCTGGCTAGGAATTTTTGATCTACTGTATGTGTGTTAGGATATTTATATAAGAAATCACTCTTAACGCATTTTGGTTTGGGAAGAAAAAACAAGTAAAAATAACTTGGTGTATGTATGAAACTAGATTGTTAATTGCAGATAACAATGGAAAGGCCTTTATTGGATATTGATCATGGTATTAATGTTTGATATGAATTGTAATTCTCCAAGGATATAATGTTTTCTTAACTCATGGAATATATTTTAACAATTATGCTGTTATTCTCTTAATTTTCAGAAGGATCCTGCCAGGGCATTGAGAATGACAACACGACAAACATTGATGGAGGTTTGGAGGTATATTTCTTAATCCTTAAATTCTAATTGTTTTTAGATCTCAATTTGAACCAGTCAAAATTCTCTTATTAAATAGGCCTGGTGTATGCCATGTTACCTGGTCCAACTGCTAATATTATGATCTTAAACAATTGAATTATATTTGAGTTCTCTTAGGTAGCATCTCTGTTGGTATTTATAGCGTGTTGTTTGTGTCAGTATTACTTGAAGAAAGCTACCTGTTGGCATGCTTAATGTTATGGTAGTTTGATGGATGGAGTCAAAGATTGGTAGTTTTGTTTACTACTTCCAAGCCTCAAAAGTACTGATCCTTAAATTTTCTTCGGACAGAGATGCAGGTGTAAAGGGTTTATTCACAGGAGTTGGTCCTCGTGTTGCTCGGGCAGGCCCTTCTGTTGGGATTGTGGTCTCATTTTATGAAGTTGTGAAGTATGTTCTACATAACCGGTGTAATACATGATACTAACTGAGGACTAACGCACTCTATCCTTTGTGAAATCGGTGTTTGGTGACGGCGTAGAAGCAACACCTGACATGGAGGAAACACCTCCAAGCTTTACTTTGGATATCATGCATGCTAATAAAATGACTGAATTTTGATCATGGTACATCCTTTTTCTGTAGGGCTGCAGATGTTTATTAGGACTTTTTGCCTTTACCCAATTTTGTTTTTCAAGTTAACTTATACCATACAGCTCGGTTTGAGCACAAATTTTGTTGGTTCTGGGGTTGTTTTTTGGGCCATTTTTCCTGAGAGTTGGTCTTAGTCTGCTAATTACAACTCTTAAGCTAGTTCTTTTTTGGTTCGATTGCATCTTAGGTTTAGAGGAACCGTTTAACAAGAATGCAAATCGTTAAGGACCGACCCATCTGACGTTCTCAAAGCATTTGATGGTAATCTTTGTATACATTGAACGACTCTGTTTTAATTTTAGTGTTACAAGCTTTTAAATTTTGTGATTAGCTGTTGTATTATATTGCAAAAGAAGTTCGATTTTTGTATGTGTGAGAATCTTAACTTCAACCGTGCGAATGATAAAGGAGCTCCCAATGCGGAGGGTAAATTTTGTGACGTCTCTTTACCCGTTGCAGTATAAATATAAGATTACATGAGTAGCGATATACAGTATCATAATTATTGAAGAATAAATATATTGCAAATGTGCACGATCCAGATTTAGTCCAAATCTATTAATCCTCAATTCCTTCAAAATGAATTATACCCCACGCCCATACCCTCCATTCCAAATTAAACCATCTAAATCTATCAATCTTCATAATCACAGATTAATCACATCACAAGATTATATCAAATTTGAAGAATTTCGGAAGATCATCAAGGACAGCTTAGAGGAACCCCTTGCATGATTACAGTATCACTTCAATTTAAAGGCATTATAAAACCTTCAATTAATTTATTTATATAGAATTTAACAATTATCATCAGTAAATCTTCCTGTCAACATGATTTCATGCAAAATCACATAGAAATTGCAGATAATAATGGCAACCATCATTTCTTCATCACTATATGTAAATTTTAGTGCGGCAACAGAAAAGCTCCCGTGGCGAATTTTCCCTTTTGTTCGACACTGCCGATGACATGAAGTCCATATTCTGACAGCAGACGATCGAGCTGTCAGTCAGGCACGGTTTCATATTCGGATTTAGAGAACTTGGGGTAATGCAGCGGCATTTGGTACCCGTTCCCGCCATTGCCGTTCTCTGGCTGGGTTTTTTTTTTTATGAAAGTGACTCCGTCTCTTTCTCTCTCTCTCTCTCTCTCTCAGGTTTCTATGCTGTGAAGGAAATCTCTTTACAGAAAGAGGTTTAAGTATTTTGAGTCGTACCAAATCCATACCTGCCCCTGTGTTAGGTCACCAACCGTAGTCCTCTGTTTCATTTGACAATTTTTATCTCGAGAAAAAAACACAGATGGGTAAAGAAAATTGCTTATGTCCCATTCAGTAAAATCCTAGGTCGCGAGAATATGACTACATACATAAATACATTGGCGTGGCACTAACGTTTATGTTACAAACTTTGATATTAACATATATACATACATATATATATATATATACACACACACACACATGCAGTATTTGAAGGGAGCAACATCGGCAGGCAGAGAATGTCAAAAAAAAAAAAAAAAAAAAAACACCATTCTCTGCAACTTGGTTCTAGCAGCAGTTCTTGGAGCTGTATTATCTTCGAATCCAGGTTGAATGGTCGATTGCAGGGTGAAGTCAAGGAAAAAGATGATCCTCCTTGTTCTTATAGATCTCAAATAGTTGCTTGGAATAGCGAGTTGCAAGTGTTCTACACATCTCAACTGCTTTACGGTCATACTCTTGCAACTCCTTGACAGATTTTTTCAGATCACCTTGTGGGTCTCCATCAGTAAGAAACTCGGCCAGTGTAGTGCCCCTAAAGAGGAAGAGTAAAGATTTAAGTGATGAGTGACTAATGCAAAGTGTTCACATTAACGGAATCCTACATCACACACCAATTTGTTAAGAAGTGAAAAAACTTTAATTTTCAGATATAAATTCTCTGCTATAATTAACTATTCATATATATACCTCCGAGCATCAAATTTGCTGAAGCCACGGTAATTGTAGACCAAAGTTCCTCTACTAACTTTTTCCTCGGAAGTCTGCTGTCGATAAAGAGCACATACAGCCTTCATGCATAGTTCAGGATCCTTACCAAAGGTCGCAAGCATGTCTGCCTCAAACTCCCATTCTAATTTCTGATCTTTGCTCCTACTAAGTTTGGATAAAATATCATCAAAATCCACATTGTCATCTGAGTCATCATCTGAGTCATCTACCTCACTAGAAGCATCATTAAGATCAGTATCTTCACTGCTGTCAACAATAAAACCATTCAAGCTCTCACCCTCACTTTCTGACCCAGCATCCTCTGATTTGTCATCTTCAACATCCTCAGTTGTAGGGATTCCATGTTGACAATTTGTTTCATGGGTCTTGCTTGAAGAGCTTTTTCCTCTGCATTTTCTCAGCAATACTAGGCGCCGCTTTGGAGGAGTAACAACATTATCGATGTTGTCATCCCCAGAAGGGGCAGCAGTCACAGAACAGCTTTTCATTTCAGAACTTGCTCGATCAGAAACTATTTCCCGAAGTTTCATCTTCTTGAGTTTACAGATTGGAACATCATCGTCATCACTCTCTGTGTCACTATTAACAATATTAGAAGCTCGTTTTCTTTTAGGAGTACAAATAAAAGGCACACTGTCATTGCAATTATCCATGTTTTCTTCATAGCTGGGCTGAAAAAGAACCCTCTTTGAACTTTCCTTAGACTTAATTTCCTTTTCACTACGCACAATTCCCTCTAATGGATGACCAGTTGGAATGCAAGTGGATCCATTTCCCTGATTATCAACAGAAGTTGGTAGGACATGGGTCACATCAGGTTCATCATCACTGTCACATATATCAATTATACCTGAAGACGCAATTCTAGCACCACTTGGCGTCGATGGAGCCATCTTTTTGCCAGGACATTTGTCTTCTTCAAATACTAAAGATTTTCTGACTCGTAGACCATTTCCCATTTTAGATTCTATATAGACACCTGCTTTTTCTCCCTCCATCAAAGTAATGTGCTTAGAAGGTGTCAAATTACAAGGTGTTCCCGCTGCGAAACCAAAAACATATAATTCAGGTTAAAGATTATCCTACACACACTGTTCTCACCCAATCAGGTAACTGATTCCATTCCATTTTATAAAGCAATGCAAAAGATTTCAATGAAAACAAGCATTATGCTGGTATGACATGCATGAGACAAAAATCATTTGTAAGAAAAAAGAACTCATTGAAGTGTCCCATTTCAAGATTTGTTCAAAGAGCAAATGCCCGCAGAACATTCTCACGAGGTCTCCAAGAGCCCTGTGAGCTATTTAGCTCCGTCCAAAGGCTATTGTTGAAGGCAATTGGTAACTGAACCTTGATGGAACTATTATCCTTAGAGTATGAGGAATCAGAGCTAATGCTAAGAATCTTTTATACTCAATTAATGGATCATCCTCTAAAAAGCCTTTTTTTAATTACGCTCATTTCAGGGAGAGGGAATAGGTCGATCTACTGCAAGAACTTCTCTAACATGGAACACATCAAATGAACACTCCGAGCAAAAGACTGATTAACAAAATGTACCGCGATATTATTGGTGAAAAAGTTTGCTAAAAGTTATTTTCTTTCAAGGTTTTAGATAGAGTCAGATTCAGTAAGTTTTTATTAAATTGAATATTGCAAATAAAGTATTGATAAAAATTCAATATATTTATTCTTCCAAGTAGCTAATGCAATTTTCTTGTTCTTTTTTTAATCAAATATTCAGTCTTTTTAAAGTCCTTCAAAATAAGAGTCTTTCTTCAGCATATTGACAGAATCCTAAAATGAAAGACATTTTAACAACCGAACTTACATAAAAAAAAAAAAATCCAAAATTCATCATAATATTACCTCCTGTTTGCAAAAAAATTGGTTCATCCAAAACCCTAGACTCAAATTCCTTCAACTTCTGCTTCAAAAACTCAACTTCAATCTCAGCCCTTCTCCTCTCACACTCCAATACTCCGTTCTCAATCATTAGCTGAACTACCCCATCTTCTTCGCCTTCTCCCTCTTCCGTCAAGTCAACAATTCCTTCCTGTTGTCTTCCACTACTCATTTCATTCCCTTTCTTTTCCTTCTTTAAAGCGTTCAGCTCTTCTTCAATCACATTCTTTTCAGCTTCCAATTCCCCGTACTTAGCCTCAAGATTTTCGTACTGGGTTTTCTTCTTTTCAATCTCTGATTCCAGTTCGAGACATTTCGACTCCAATTCACTGCACCTACACTCTTGCGGCTCGCTTTTCATAGTTGTTTTGTCTTCCATATCGAATCTAACAGCAACATTCAACTCTAAAACTCAGCGCTTTCGAATAGATATCACAATCAACAAAATTTGGAGTTCTCTTCTCGACAAATTTTTCCCGAGGAACTGAGAGCACAAAGCGACTGACACAGTAAATATTCTACCGCAATAAAGCGTACCAAAACCTTACGGCGGAAGTTTTAACCCTAAACTTATAAATATATGTCAATAGGGATATTCTCACATAAATATCACAAACAATTTTCATTTTACAATTTTGAACTATTTAAAACTCCAATAATTTTCGTCTGTTTAAATAATTATTAAAAAAATAATTATAATTACATAAATACACTAAATTATAAAATAATAATAACAAATAATATATATAATATCTTATTTTCTTCCTTTGTTAAACAAAAATATTTAGTAATTTTATGATAATTATAATCCTTTCTAAATGAATAGTGTTTACTCAATTATTCTTAATTTATTTGTTTGCAATATTATCACATGGCATAGAGTCAAAAGCCTGTGTTAAATTACAATAATATCCTAATTTCAGGAGAGAGGGATTGCTAAGTGTGTAAATTCTCGTCTATGAGGGAAACGATTGAGAATTCATTTAGGTTGTATAAGGGTAATCTGATATTTTCGCAATTAATTTGGTATAGATCGTAAGGCTCTTAAACACAGGTATAGACTTACTAAAAGATAGTTTTTGAAACACATTTCTGTAATCCCTCCTGCTTTTCCAGCAGTCAGCCACCAATCTCAATTCTTTCCCGAGAAACAAACAGAAAGCGGATATGAATATTCTAAAGCGGGTGAGTCAATACACCACATTCTACTCTCCGACGTGTAGAAGGTGTCTCAACAATTTATCAATGGGGTCCAAAAATTGCTTCTTTTCGACTTACTCGGAGGAACTGCAGATGAAGCACTTGATGGAGTACCTGGATTCTCTAAAGAATTTCGAAAAATCGGGCGTGCCCAAAGGGGCGGGTACGGATTCGGACGATGGGTTCGATTTGGGTCGGATGAACCGCCTCATGGACCGGCTCGGTAATCCTCACTTGAAGTTCAAGGTTCGTTCTTTTGCGCACTTCTACTTTCAATGCTTTTATGTACTTTACTCTGAAACGCTTTCATCTATCAAGTGTTTTTCCCAAAAGTTTCAATGCTTTGTTTTTTCCTCAATGTAATTGCAAGTGCACTTTAATTTGTTTCAACTAAACATCTAGAACAGGCATAAAAGTGCTTCCAACTACTTGAGAACTATTAAAAATGTCAAAAACACGTCTAACCTGTATGGAATGATTTGTTTTATATGCTGTCGAATTTTTTTAAAAAAAATTATAACATGTTGTATTTTGTTCTCCGTGTACATTGTTTTTGGTTAATATTTACAATTGCAATTGAAAATGGGTGGAGCTGCAGTCCGTTCATATTGCTGGGACCAAGGGAAAAGGATCGACAGCTGCTTTTCTCTCTAATATTTTACGTGCGGAAGGGTATTCTGTTGGTTGTTATACTAGGTACGAAGTTGTTATTGCCAAATAGATAGCAAAAGCTTTATTCATTGCAGCTTTTCATGTTATAGTTTCTTGACAACAGGCTTGGTTTTCTGTAATCAGCCCACATATTATGACAATCAGAGAGCGCATGTCAGTGGGAAGATTGAATCAACTTGTTTCCGCAAAGGCATTGAATTGTCTTTTCCATAAGATTAAGGACGTCCTTGATGAGGCGATACGACCTGAAAATGGCTGCATAACTCATTTTGAGGTATCAAACTGTGTAACATAACTATTGGATACTAGTCTATAAAGAAAGTTACGTGTTATAATCAGACTTTTAATAGCTAACACAGAGAAATGGAAGCAAACTTGTGTTTGGAGTATGTAGTAGCCTTTTTTAGTGATTTGTTTTTTATTTTAAACATTTGAAACTGTGTACTGTATTTTTATGGTATGAACGGTAACTGTAAATTTTTTTCACAGTTGAAGGTTTCTTTTCTGAACTTAATTTTCCATTCGTAGTAATTTCAAGCAGAGATTGTGCAGTATGTTTTTGGGTCTTTCTTATAGAAAGTTTTCGAGTTTGCAGTCTTATCATGTAATAAATTGGATAAAGCATTGTGATTTGTAAATGTGCTATCCTTTTTAATGTTCTTTCTTTCTTTATTTATTTAATTAGCAATGGAAAATTTTCAGGTCCTCACTGCCATGGCGTTCACTCTATTTGCTCAAGAGAGTGTCGATATTGCCATTATCGAGGTGAATCATATCTTTCACCTTAATAACTGTGTTTCAGCAATTGTCTCCATATTGTTGAATACTCTCTCTCTCCTTTGTCCTTCAATTGAATTTGTATCCAAATGTATTTTTCTTACCCAATTAAAGAAGATGGCCTGCCAATAATAAATTTGCATATTTTTAATGTATTAGGCCGGTTTGGGGGGTGCCCGAGATGCAACAAATATTATTTCTAGTTCTGGACTTGCTACATCAGTTATAACGACTATAGGTGAGGAACATATGGCAGCACTAGGTGGTTCTCTGGAAAGCATTGCTATGGCTAAGTCAGGAATCATCAAACTCGGTCGCCCAGTTAGGTGATTTTCCCTGCATGTGTTTAAACAGTACTTTAATTGAACAAAAAAAGGTCAAATACTCGTGTCCTGATTGCATACGATCTTCTATCTTTGCTTTTCCAATCAACATATCCTTCTTTGCTAGTTATAAATACTGAAAAATATTGGTAATTTCCTTGGTGACACCTATGATAAATTTTTTTATGGAGAAATAATTGTTATCTTTGCATTCTAACTGGACAATAAGCTTGTTGATTTGATGAATACTGTAATATCTGACTATTTTTGTCTAAAAGGTGCCATATGAATGGAGCATTATGCATATCTAGATGCAGTATGACATGGCAATATCTTTAACGTGGTCAAAGGGTAGATAAATTCATCTTATTCTGGATTCTGCATAGGAATTATCCTGACAGTATACTTTCTGGTTCCATAATTTAACAGCGTATTGGAAGTTGTTCTTTATTCTTATTTGCAGTAGAACCTAAACACTGTTGGTTGAAATTTTTTCAGTTGGTTTTGGGGGGACCATTTCTTCCACATATTGAGCGTATTCTTCGTGATAAAGCATCAATGATGAGTTCTCCGGTGGTATTAGCATCTGATGCTGGAATTAGAGCTACCATAAATGGGCTGAATATGGTCAATGATAAACCATGCCAATCTTGTGATATAATAATACAAGTTCAGAGGGACTTTCAACTGGTATCCTCCTTTGTTGAAGCACTGCTTGTGAATCTTTTAAAGCCTTTTCTTAAAAGAAGAGAATTACTTTATTTTTAACCCTAGGTCTTTGTATCTTCATTTCTGTACATATGCATTGACTTCTTTTAAATTATTTTTCCATGCAGTCCTTGGAGTTATTTGATGTAAACCTTTGCATGATTGGAAGTCACCAACTACAAAATGCGTTGACTGCAACATGTGCAGCACTCTGCCTTCGCAATCAAGGTGGGTACTTAATGTTGTCTTATGTTTTATTTGGCTTTTGTGAAGAAAATATTTGGAGAACCAAAAATTTTCCATTTAAATGAATAGTCTGGTAAGATATAGACATTTAGTTTGCTTCGGTTATGGATATTGGTTCGAGATGCCTACCTCTGTTCTCTGGCATGTGCTGGTTGCATCCTTTGGTCTCTTGCACTATGCATTATAGTGGATTGAATACCTGGTCAGGGGGAAAATTCCCAATGTATCTATTTGTATCAGTTAAAGCATTTCAATGGGTCTGCCTTTTGCCTTGATAAAAGAAAAAAAATGGTTCTTTCTTTTGAGTGCTTTCCCCAACATTTTTGGGGCCTTCACAGCTCAGAGCAACCTGTGAGCAAAACATGAGAGGCAATGATCATTGGGTTTTGAAGTCATGTAACCAAATAAGATCTGTTGTATCATTAGTCCTTTATTGACTTTCTCGTGTGATTCACTTTCTTTTCATGCATGAATGAATATTCCAGGGTGTAGAATCTCAGACGGATCTGTCAGGGCAGGTTTAGAGAACACATGCTTGGTTGGAAGAAGCCAGTTTTTAACGTCCAAGCAAGCTGAATTATTAGGACTACCTGGAGTAACAATACTTCTTGATGGAGGTGATCTTTATTCTCTCTTTGTTACTACACCTTTATCTGCTTTTCAGCATGTAAGTCATCTTTGTAGATACTGTCCCCAAAAGCAGTCCTTTTCTGTTGATTGTGAACATAGATTGTAATTCTCATTTGAAGGTAAGCTATTTTTTTTTATCGTGTTCTGACTTGAGATTTGATAATCTCCAGCATATTTCTCTTATGTCCCATTTCACTATCTACATGCATGGGTGTTTTATGGCTGCCATGGCCTATTTGTAGCCTCCCTAATGCAAGTCTTTATTGTTTCATTTTATGTTTTCAGCTCACACTAAAGAATCTGCTAAAGCTTTGTTGGACACAATACAAATGACATTTCCACATGCAAGATTGGCTCTTGTGGTTGCAATGGCTGGCGACAAAGATCATTTAGCATTTGCAAGAGAATTTCTTTCAGGTATAGACCTTGCTGTCTTTACTGAGGTGATCACCACTCAGTTGGGTGAAATTATTAGATATAGAAGAACTTATTAGAGGCCAGGAAATGGCTTCTGGTGTCTCCAGGTCTCATTAAAGCATGAAACTTCAACTATCTTTGTTGTTCATCTGGAACTATGGGAATGTCTATTAGTGGTTGACAGAAGCAAGCATGCAGTTTCTAAGTTCTAATTGTGATCTCATTGCAACTCTTCAGGTAGAAAATTAGAGGCTGTCCTCCTAACAGAAGCTGATGTTGCTGGAGGGAAGACTCGAGTGACTCCAGCTTCCTTGTTAAGAGATCATTGGGTCCAAGCTTCCAAAGAATTGGGAGTCAGTTTTGTTCATGATGGAATGGCAGAATACCGAGAATTGTTGGAGGATCAGTTAGCTTATTCTCTAACAATGTCAGAACACAAAACCTTACTGGGTGCTGAGAAGTCATTAACACTTTCCATGAAGATCGCAAATCAGATTCTCAGGAGAAGAGCGAAGAACGAATCAGGTATTCTTGTAGTCACGGGATCGCTGCATATAGCTTCATCAATATTAGCTTCCCTTCACGAGTAAAATTGATTTCATCCATTTGTTTCTATGTAATTTTTCTTAACTAGTGTTCTCTAGAATTATGATTCTAGTAGTTGCATGGACTATCTTCAACAACTTATTTTTTAACAAATTTTGAAGGAAAACAAGACAAGACGAGAAGCGAAAAAAAGAACTCTTTGGAAGTGTTCACTTGATTACTTCCATTATTTTCTATAAATGAAACTTTATCAAATCATTGTATTTTAGAGTAGGTTTGCTATTGAGACGCCGTGACTTTTAATCTACAATTATTTTGGAATTGAATTACTAGTTGTTAAGTTAGTATGTATTTACTAAATAATGGTTTTAAAGTTAGAAAAAACTACAAGAAATATGTGTTCTTCTTGTTACTTAAGAAAGTGTTGCAGACTTTCCTTTATCGTAGATGGGAGTAAAAGGTTCCTCGGCTATTGCATTTTGGCACCACCCATTTCTATATCTCACAGCTGCCCATTACAAGGGTCAGCAAATTCTAACTGTGTTGGGTTCTCTTCACTTCTGTTTCAAGAACAAACCCAGCTTATTCTAACTTTTATTTTTTCAATACATATTCTTAAAATGTACGGCTACGGTATTTATGTGACAAAAAGTTTTAAAATTGTAATGAAAAATTGGGAAAAGTTAAGTAAAATCCACGTATTGTACTGTAACCTATTCTTAAAATACACGTTGAATAATTCATTTGTGTTTTACATCATCTTTGATCCCACATAATTTATAGCATTTTCCCACAGGAAACATGTTAAACATTGTATAAAGAGGGGGAAAAGATGGGCTCCCACAATTTTGTCCTATTTTCTTAACTCAGAGAGGAGAGGAGAAGAGAAACCAATACAAAGACAACCGTGCGAGTAATATTATGATGAACAGTTGACAAGGGACAACACTGTCTCGTATAGTAGGATGGCCCATTAGATTTTCTATTATCATTATTACAAATATTGCCATTTTATTTTGTCTTAAAAGAAGCCTATTCGAATGTCACTCACTGAATTCTTTTTATTTTATACAATATTTTCTATAACTGCTTTACAGTTGCATTGCATAATTATTACTAAGCTTTAAATTGGCTGGTCCTAAAGTTCATTATTTTCCTTCGAATTAATCATTAAAATATGCAAGAGAGACCTATACCTAGCTCTCTCCATCTCTCTCTTACAAACATTCAAGCATTTACCTCTCTCTCTCTCTCTCTCTCTATATATATATATATATTATGAGTAACAAATAAGCTAAGAATTACAATAACAAAATTAATAGTTAAATTGTACAGTACAGTTGGTTGGTTGTAACATTATATAATTTTACTTGCATATTGTAAGCATACTCACGTGTTAAAAGTTACAATGAAAATGGACTAATATTCTCTCCTTAATTACACGAGTTTTTATCTAAACTAATACAAATTTGTGATGATTAACACATATAAATCAAGGGTTTTGATTGCAACTGAAGAACTATATTGCATCATTTATAGCAGAATCACCACCATATATATGTTTGTGGAGAGAAAATTTGTGAAACACAGAGAAATCTTTCTCTAAAAGAAATTCTTGAAGTGGGAAATATGTAGTCGGACCCAAAATCACAAACATTTACTTCAGAAAATTAAAAGAGATAGTAGAAGATTTCCTTTATAATGTAACACACTGAATTAAATTTGGGGAGCTGCACTAAAGTTTAACTCCCAACGGTTATAGGGCAGAAATGGGGACATGACATAAAATTTCGGACATTGAAATCTAATATGCAATCAAGTTTGTGGGTCCGATTTTCACAATCCGACATCCTTCCGACTATGACTACACACAATCCCTGGATATCGTATAGTTTTTTCTGACACTTATCGGCATACAATACGAAGACGAATAAGAGGTAGAGAGAGAGAGGAGTTAAAACTGCAGTAATGTCTTACTCATACATTTCGTGGTGTTAGTAAATGATGTTTCAGATTTGTGTAGTGAATGAAGTTGGAGGAGGACCCAGCTTATTAATTATGTTTTCTTTAAAGTTCGCTTGTAAAATTTTGTCCCATATTCCAGTTCACATAGATTGCCTAGTTAGCCATAAATGATCAGAGTTGTATGGTGGTGAATAATTTTACACACTCATAAAATTTGTATTTTAATTATGATAAACAATGTAATATGCAATAATATACGCGATATTTTGTGATAATGTTATCTAATGTAACCCGATAATTTTTTATATGTAGCTATTTACAAAGATCCATGCTGATGATTAGCTAGGTCTTATCTGTCGATCTGGTGTTACTGTGCATACCTATTCATAAGGCTGCAAACAAATGAATATAGTCTTCTAGAATCCTTCGAAATGAACTAGAAGGGTTAGGGTTTTATGAACCTTAGCTAGTTTAACCAGATGATAAACGAACAGTGATCTCCTCTCATATATTTGAACTTTTAATAAGCGCTTGCACATCAAAATTTTCACTTACAGTTTGTTATTAGAGAGAGAGAGAGAGAGAGAGAGAGAGAAGAGAAGGGGAGAAAAAGAAGGAGAGGAGGAGGGAGACTATTTGTCACAATAAAAAAAAAAAAAAAAGGCATTTTGGTAAGACCTACAAGTATTCCTTTATGTCTAATCTCTTAATGATCGAAGTATAAATCGTAATTCATCTCATTCAACATATATAACAAAAAGGATTTTGAATTATTTGAAATTGACTCGGCGACAACCCATGTTGCCAACTTGACACAAGATCTAGTTGGATTTTCAGGTAATGCCTAACTTGATTTAACCCTTCATTTCATCATGCATGGAAATAACCCTTTATGCAATATTCTTATTAACGAGTATCTATCAATCAGAGATAAAAGAAATGAAAAACCCTAGATATACAGAGAGAGAGAGAGGAGAAAGAAGGAGAGTGGGTTGGTGAGAATTGTAAATGTGAAAACTGATGGTTGATAGGCAAAAGTTGGATGCATTTGAATTGTAAAGTAATTGTAACTGTGATAAAACCAAAAATTGGTACTCGTTCGAAACTTGAAATGAAACGCATTCCCATGCTGAAACCTTGCCATTAATAATTACTCATCTCTCTATAGCTATCTCATTTCTATTGAAAAAAAAAAATTAAAAGACTAGAAGGATCATCGTAGGCACGGAGATGCCGTGTCTGCTGGTGAATTGAAAGCCCACCATCTTTATAATTTGATCAAACTCTCGTATTCAAAAACAGACAAGTTGCAGGCTTTTTGCAGAGTACTCTTTCGTCAGCCATCGTCATTTATGCTCTTCATATCTCTCTTACATATTAGTAATCAATGTCCACGTATATGCATGTATGTTTAGTTTGTCGTGATATGAATGCTGCAATAAAGCATAGCCATTGATCCATATATATCCAAGCCAAGCCAAAGCATGCATGTTTTTCTGTAGCCATGCAATGCAAATCTTCAATAAAACCACATGATTTCTCTAATTTTAAGCGTACTAGTGCCCTGTCATTAATGCTTTTCTTTTAAGTGATTCGATTGATTGATTTTTGTACATTGTCCATTCATTTTCTTTTAGATTCCTAACTTGGAAATCTAGTTGAGTTTTTGTTTATATTTACACAACAAAAAGAAAAAGGAAAACTTCTGCACAAAAAGTTTGTGACATATTAAATTACTTCATAGTTTATAAACGTAACAAATATGTCCACGAGTTTATGACACATCTTAAATTTGTTTTTGTCACCCATTTGTTAATAAGAAATAAAACCTGTTTTGTAACTATTGCTGCCAAAGATTTAAGAAATAAATGCAAAATTATATTTTTGTTGTTAGATAACATTTTCCTTGGCACGATCATAAACACTTTCAAAAGTACAGAACTTTTCTATTTGCACAAAAACAAATGTTTGATAAATTTTATACTAGAAACGATAGCTCTCTTGATAACTTGAAGAGAAAAGACATGGAAAGTCCGTTATTGATACTGAGATTTTCTACACAAGATTCTCCACTTTTGGCCTTGCTACTGTAGCAAATATAATCGTTTCTCCGATGGTAAAATTTACCTACGGCATCAATATTTCATGCTGGAATCAAAAGTGGAATCACCCTTTATGCCGTAGTTAAATTTTATCAAGAGTTATGATTGATCAATAAACCTGCAGCGCAAAAAAAAAAAAAAATAGACATAACTGGGAATACCGTACTTTAATCAGCGTTTCTATACAGTGTGTATAATTGCTTCCGTTGCTTTATAATTGATGGTTTAAATATGCAAACACACCTAACATTTATATTTGTATTTTCTTCTTTCATATGTGAACGTACAATAGGACCCAATTTTCAGAATCAAGATGATGCCAATAGCTTATTATATGCCCAAATCCTATTGAAATTAATTAATAATTATAATTGATACAAATTTTATAATTAATGAACATGCGGGTCCTATTGATCAAATCCTAACCCATATGTATACCCAAAAGAGATGGCCGGGAATTTCTGACAAGTAGCACATTGAAATTGAAGAACCCCCAATCAATTTAAACCTAACGACTTGCTAGGGTATCCTTATCATTTAATAAAATTCCTGCTCAGACACTTTTTATATAATCCCCAACTTAATTAAGCACAAAATAAGAGTAATTAACTATAAAATAGTAATAACAACATGAAATTAAAGCATGCTTCCTTCTTTGCAATGATGCATATGTATTGTTTCCTTTGACTTCGTGCACTAAACTTGTAAATTAATTTATAGTCATTGTGACCTATGAAATGAGATAACTCCATAAATCATGGTGTTAATTGATTCAATCAGTTTAACGTTTTAGGGGATATGTTAGTTTATGATTAACATTATTTTGCTCATATAAAAAATAATAAAATTTAATTTATATTAATGTAATATTTTGAAAAAAAAAATACACTTAGTAATAGTGTTAATGAATACTATGATAACCCAATAACAATTTAATTAATTATAATGTAAAACCCTTGATGCAAGTGGGAATATCATGCAGCCATCGCATTAAATTTCAAGATCTTCTCAACCTAAACTAAATAAATAACAATCAATAATTAAATAAAAATTGAATAAATTCAAGAATTCAATTACTATATGCGACAATCTCAGTATTAATATCAATTATTCTTCATATATAATCTTCTAACATCTTGTAATATAGCTCACTTCTATGCACTGGTCCCGTTCTCTTCTCTCTCTCTAAATCGGGTAACGGCTCTCATTTTCCTTCCAAATTTTGAGTTTCTGATTGCTACAGTCTGTTACTGTGGATTTTGTGCTTGGCTGCTTGCTCCCTTGTTCCCCGTGAGAATTCCCAGATTCTAACGGCTAAAACGCACCAAAATTTCCATTTCAAAAAGAGAGTTTGATGGTGATAGTTTAGTCCCTTTCATATCAGCTCTCTTATTTACTCTTTTTGGTATCCTTTTCTTGATCTTGACAATCTCTCTCTCTTTCTTTCTGATTTCTAACCTGAGCATTTTCCGGGAAAAAAATATAGCAGTTGTTGTTTGGACGAGAAAAGTTAAAAAAAAAAAAAAAGAAAAAGAAAATGGGTGATAGTTTGTCCGATTTTTTTAACGAACCTGCAGATTTTGAAGAAATCAACTTGGCTGAAGATGATCTCTTGGCTATTTTTGAGAGTTTAGACAGTGTAACAGATTTCCCACCTGTTACACCGTTGGATGAAACTGCTGTTAGGTCGTATAATAATCAAGAAGGTGAAGAAAGGACGACAAGATTGGTGTCGCAGAAGTTTACTTCTTCTAGTGTTTTGCAAGAGTCTGAAACTGACTTTGAAACTTCTCCGAAAAGCAAGAGACAGAAAGTTGCAGCAGCCACTGTGAATTCTTCCGATGAAGCTACAAACACAGATGGACAGCCAAGGGTGTCTCATATTACGGTGGAACGCAACCGGAGAAAGCAAATGAACGAACACTTGTCTGTTTTACGCTCACTTATGCCTTGCTTCTATGTCAAAAGAGTAAGTTATATGTTATCTTCTTCTAGTTATTTCAGAGCATTATTTCTTGAAAGTACTTCTGCGAAAGCTTTTTTTTTCTCATTTGGTTATTACATATGTTTTGCATGGGTTAGGGAGATCAAGCATCAATAATTGGAGGTGTTGTGGATTACATCAAGGAGTTGCAGCAAATTCTACAATCACTTGAAGCCAAGAAGCAAAGAAAAGTTTACATTGAAGTTTTAAGCCCTAGGATAATTTCAAGTCCAAGACCTTCAACACTTAGCCCTAGTCCTAGAAAACCACCATTAAGCCCTAGACTTAACCTACCAATAAGCCCAAGAACTCCACAACCAGGCAGTCCTTACAGACCTAGATTGCAACAAGGTTATCTCTCTCCAACAATAGCCGCTACTAATTCTGTTGAACCATCTCCTTGTTCTTCATCGACTTCCTCCATTGACAGCGTTAACGAGCTCGTCGCTAATTCAAAGTCTGCAATAGCTGATGTAGAGGTGAAGTTTTCAGGAGCAAACGTTCTTCTGAAGACTGTTTCTCCAAGAATTCAAGGCCAGGCAGTGAAAATTATATCTGCTCTTGAGGACCTCGCGCTTGAGATTCTCCATGTGAACGTTAGCACAGTTGACGAAACCATGCTTAATTCATTCACCATTAAGGTAATTAATTAATTCTATAGCTTATTTGCAACTTTAATTTAATTAACGTTCTCGGCAGAATAATCTTTGCATTCCAAAACGTGCTGAACAGCCCAACTGTTAGGAATTTAATTTTGTTACATATATATAAAGGAAAAATGATTAAATTTAACATATAGGGCAAGAACCCTTGTGTAATTTAATTGGGTGAATAATATTATAAAGCTAGCTAGGTCTAGCCTTGGGTCATTCCGGCTGTACACCTGGTAGTGTAAATTTGTTCAAATTTTCTTCCATCGATCGGTCTTTTCTGTTGTGACCTATGAGCTTTTTGTCTTTTGTCTTATTTGTTATTTGTGGGTATCTCTTCAAAAAAAAATTTCCTGAAAAAGACATAACATGTGGTAATACTAAGTGACTAGCATAGACAATCTTTGCTCAAATCTTCAGATGTGCATATGTCAATTAGATTTTTTTTTTTTTTAAATTGTGAGATCATAAATTAATGGACTGTTATAGAGTTGGCCAGGTGTGTATATATTTATATATACGGTGGAATTTGATGGAACAAAATTTAATTCACCAGGCAATAATACTCAAAAAGAAAAAACTTCATTGTAAAAGTACTATCAGTCATTAATAAATTCCAGCAGTAATTAATTTCACTCTATCTAAAAATTACAGAGCTTGCTGTGCACTGACTATAAAGTTAATTCCATGTCTCTTGAAAACCACGATGCATGTTGCATCGCTGAAAACAAGGGCGTTTCCCACCACTGTTTTCACTGCGTTGTAATTAGTTTATTGAGGAGACTTTGTTTTTACTGCGTTGAAAAGTAATGATTCTGTGTATTTGTTTCATTAACAGATTGGTATTGAATGTCAACTTAGCGCCGAAGAATTGGCTCAACAGATCCAGCAAACATTCTGCTAAGTTTTTACTGATGATAGTTCAAGCATATCAAGTTCCAAACCTTAACATATAAACCTTCTCTAAATTATGTTGCAGATCAAATAAAAGAAATGTGGCAGGGTTTTACTTTGCCAGTGTTTCTATTGACATATCACATAATTCCATGTAGAACAGTCATGTCTTATGTTAGTTAGCTAGTATAAACTTTGTAATTGAGCATTAATTCTCAAGGTTTAGTTTCATGCATGTATCATGAACATTAGATAATTATTTCATTTCCCAAGTTTAATTTATTATCTTCTGCATATATTGGCAAAACGATTTTACCTAAGTACTTTAAATACAAACCCAAATTAAATTTAAACCCTGAATTTCTTACTTTCACAGTAAAAACTATTTTTATTTTGGGGATAAATATTGAACATAGAACATTTCTATGCTTAAGTATGGCAGTAAATATTCACAATGTATTCTCAATAATTATCTACCATATATTCATGAAGATAAAAATACCTTGCTACCTAATGGTAAGATCTAGCAGTTACAAAGAAGGAGAAATTTTACAAATTATCAGATTAATTAATGGTGGATTATCAAGGTATAGAGAGATATTGAATAATTATTTTCTGCACATTTACCCTAAAATCGAATTGCAATTATTTTCTGTAGCTCTAGAGTGAACACATATATTCTCTCTAGCTAATTCAAAAGTGGGGTGGGGGTGACTCTACAAGAGGTTCTATGACATACGCTAGCTATGACATTCATTTATATTCATGCATGAGTATCATTGTATCAATTAATGGCAACTACACACACTGAACTTCAATTAATTAATTAACTAACAAATTATGTGGACCGTTTGTATCTTATATTGGATCGATCTCAACCTCTATATAACTTAACCATTATGAATTTAGTTTTGCAAATCAAATAGTTTTATGCACCAAATTTTTATCACGCATGCATACTAGCTGGGTAAAAAATGAATTGGTTTCTGAAATTTGAGAGAAGGGACCTGTCAAAATCATTGTTACATATACGGGTCGGGTTATGCATTCCGGGTCAAAACCATGAGTATGAAAGTGCTTAAAAGTTAACATGTATAGAGCAGTAGGGGTGGCCATTGTCTTCAATACTTTTCCCCATATCGAAGCAAGGGATCGCAGGTAAATTACTATTGTATAGTAAGAGTATAACTTATGATTGCATAGACTGATCACCTTAAAGAACGAAACACTAGCTACTACTTCAATGGACTAGGTCAAATGATTCCAAGAGGAAGCAACATTAATGGTTATCACTATTTCCAAACTGATTTGTCAACTCAATACTCAAAATATTCTACTGCTAGCCAAAGAAAAAGGGGCAATAGAGAGGTGAAAGATCCATTCATTTCGTGTAATATCATCATCATGCTATTTATATGGATCATGCAAATGAAATTTTGATTTATTATCGTCATCTTTAATGTCTATGTAGATGATGACAAGGTCCAACTACTAAAACAACATTAAAATTTGTTATTAAAAATATGTTTATAATTTAGGTCTGCATATTATTTTTAATTTATAATTATTGTTACATAAAATGATTAATTTTCAAATATAAATATACGAATAATTGGTAAATATTGATTATAAAATTAAAGCGAATATTTAATAAAATAGTTTTAATAATAATATTTTTAAAAGCAAGATGAAGCACATTAGTTTAAATAGCTTTAAATATTGTCATCAGACTCTTAAAGTAACTATAAATTTAAGTTTAATAGTTAAATATATAGCTATTTAATATGATATACAGCCACAAGTTTTATTTCCTTTTGCATATACCTCAATATGTCCACATTACTCATCTATTGTTCCCCTCGAACATTCACATGCATGTTAGGAAAACAAAAAGAGCGAGAGCACAAAGGAATGTTATTAGTTTTGAGGGGAAGAAACTTAAGCGGAAGAAATCAAACAGGGGTAATAGTCCCTCTTAATGTTATGTGACTGGCGGCATTCGATCAGCTCGTGAATACAGTAATTTAATTAGGAATGGGGTAGGCCCATATTGCCTTAATGCTTGCCCCAAGTTTTGTTTAGTAACTAACTACTTTATTGGGCCCAATAGAGGTCTTCTGTTTACAGATTGAAAGTCCACAATTACGTCAAATGAAAACCAAAACTTTCGAGATTTTCAGAAAAAACAAGAAAACAAAAACAAACTTTTGAGTAATTGGCTCTGTTGCATCTGTGGCATGTTAAATTTGCCTGGACACAACATCACACATCATATATTATGAAGAAATTATTTAAACTTGAATTATATTACCCTTATTGGAAACAATTCATTACATATAATCAGACTATCAATAAGACTTCCTGCTGGATCAAAAGCAATTGAACTTCTTGTACTAGAAAAACAAATAATTTAGAAGGAATAAGGTTACTCAATGTTGCTAAGAAAAATTATTTTGGTCAATAGACTTCTGCTAGTACTACGATAGCTCAGTTGAAGTATATATGCTTATGCAGTTATGCATATACTTCACTTTGTTTTCTTTTCGAAGGGCTGGAATGAGGAAGAGGATCCTAAATTGCTGTTGTCAAATAAGAAGTTTAGATCATATTCGACATTACCAAACGGGAAGTCCAAGCCAACAGTTGGAGAATTGGTATCTGAAGTAGCAGCTGAGATTATCTCATTGAGTTCTGACGACTCAGGATTTTGATAGTTCGGATTCCCTTGAAAGCTTCTATTGATTCCACTTGGAGATGGAGAGAAATAATTAGTTCCAGAAGCTGCGGAAGATAAGAAAGAAGGTGAAAAGTTTCCCATGAAACTGTTGTTATTAATCACCACTGAAGGCGAAAACACCTGGTTTTCTGCATTTATGATCGACGTCGAAGGGAAGTTAAATGAAGGAAATGGTTGTTGGTGAATGTCTAAATCTTCTGTTACAACTGTAAGGGTTTGTCTGAGATTCAAGAGTGCATCTTCTGGTTGCTGCTGAGTTAGCTGTGGTTTATAATACTGTTGTTGTTGTTGAGGCTCTAGGCTGCTATTATTTGCTTCTTGATTTTCGGTTTGTGTTGAAGGAGGAAATATAGTTGCTTTAGAAGCTTGAGTACAAGTGTGATTTCCACGGTAGGTAATTTCGAAAGTTGATGGATCTTCATCGGATTTTTGCACTTGTTTTGTTGCCAAGCAACCTTGGACATTTCGATGAGTGCACCTGTAGTAGCCCCTGTAAGGAAGAAAATCAAAGAGAATATGTGATTCTTTTCCACTCAAATCTGACCTTTTCAAGAGGTTGTTGTAGGAGGAGATGTGGCTAACTTATGCACCAATAGTTTCAATATAATCTTACTTCTCATGACGGTGACTCGCTTATTGGTTATTTTTTTTTTTTCCATTTTTGGAGCCGACAGGAGTAAAGCAAGTAGGAAAAATATGGTGCCCTTTGGCCACGGCTAAAGAGCAAGATTCAATTTAAAGAGCTTATGAATTATGAATAATCTTCTCATTCCGATGATTGCTTACTCGATGGCCTATATTTATGCCTTTGTTCATGTCTCCTAATTTATTTAAGTGTTATGATTATGAAACAAGAAATATTGTATAGTTTTATCCATTGCGAATGTCTGCATGTTATAAAATTCGGATTTGACATTAAATAATGCTGTATAATTTTACACAATAACGATAGCTATTAAACAATGTTAAATAGTGTTAAATTTAACTTTTACTATATGTGAACGACTACTCCTAATAATTTCTATATGAAAAATTTACACTCCCAATGTAAGTGTTGAAATCCTAATTTAAAATTTTTGATACAAAAATTGAAATATTATCATAAAAACTTGAAACTTAAATGCCTAAGATAGTAAAATCTTAATATTTTGATTGGTGGACGATATTATTTCACGATAAGGAACCATATTGTTATATGATATCATATCATGGTGACTATATACATCAAATTCAGTCTTGAGTGTGTGCGCGCGCGTGTAAGCGATACAAGTATGCTTTAGGTATGAGCTATTGTTTGAAAAACTTTACACCTAATTCATTAGATAGCGAAATCTAATTAAAGTTTTTGATTTAGTGGAGGAATAATATTGACATATGATATCATATTAGAATGGGTGCATCAAATTCAGTAACATGTAGTCTATATGATTATGCTTTGTGTGCAAGTATATATGAGCCATGAAATGAAAGGACATTGTTTTAAAAGCTTAAAAATTAAAAAATCCCAATGTTCTTAATTACCCATACCTATATGTATGCTTTCTACAATGGCATTATGAACTGTTTAGCCAATGATAAGAACTGAATTTTTAGTGTAGGACAGTGTCAAAAAGGTTTCTTTTTTCAGGAGAATGATAATTATAAAGTTCTTATTGTGGAGCATTTGCTATTGCAAAAACAAATAGAGAAAGGAATGGAAAAGCAACAATATATTCTTAATTACCTGGGATATTTGGCTCCAAGAATGTCTTTCTGCCCATATTTTCTCCAGCTAAATCCATCATCAAGAGTCCCCTCCAGTCCTGTCTCTGGGTTAATTCGCACTCGATTAACCCATCTTGGAAACGTTTTTCTGCAACATAGTAAATATTTCAAAAACAGAAACGAAAAACAAATACAATTCATCATCCAAACTGTAGCTGGCAGTAGTAGAATATATAATCAATAAAACTAATTATACCTCTTCTTAGAGCTGTCTTTGTGCTCCTGGTCTTTGACATCGCGATCAGAATCTTCACTCCGGGGACTTCCGCTTAGAGACGGCGGGGATTCGATTACGAGTCCCGTCGGCTGCTGCTCTCCGGCTGATGAGCTGCCGAAATTGAGCATGGAAAGTGCTTTTTCGTATGAAGTTATGATTTGTTGAACTAACATTCCTCGAGTTTGATCATGAGAAGAAGACGGCCCGTTGAGATGGATTAGAAGCTGTTTTGCATGCTCCCTGCCTTGTGTAAGCTCACTTATCAAGTTATTTTGCTCCCATTCTCCCATGTTCTCCGTTCAGAACAAGCAGTGGAAAAAAAATGTGTATTGTGTGTTCACAAATAATTATGCTGCGATAAGCAGAAAGTTGCAGAAATATTGAGTTTCTGTGACTCGAAGAACCCTAGCTTGGTATTTCAAAGTTTGCATGGGGCTTACAGAGGAGAAGGTGCTTAAAGTAAGGAGAAAATAAAGCTGGGGAAAGAGGGAGAAAATGGGTTTGGGATTTAGCGACAATGCATTCGTCGATTTGAACGAAGAAACTGAAAGAAAGAGAGAGAGGCAGAGAAGTTTGACTGAGAAAAAGTTGAGTGGATTTTCTTCGTAAGACTGGTCTTCGGTCATAAGAATATAATATGGTTCAAACTTCAAAAGAATTACCCAAATCCCATGGCTGACCAATTCTTCCTTTCCTTAACATCTTACAACAAACTCACAGATTCACACTTCCCTTACTATCACTTTATTAAATTATTTTGTGTTCATCTACGTTAATTCTAGTCTAACCATGAAGTATAAAGAATGCTAACTTGTGACAAAGTTACTCATGTCTATTACATGATACCATTGTTATAAAATTGTGTTACATATATGATAGTGTCTCGTAACATAATTGTCGATGTTGTTCATTGAAAAACGTTACACGTCATAAATGTTAACATTAGATAGTAAATGGTATTGTAGCTTTTTAGTATTGCAATGGTTTCTTATATCTTTGGTTTCCATATTCATCACATGAATGATTCAAAGTATAAAGGAGAGAACGTATCAAAGCATAGAATAAGAAAGTCAAACACGAAGCTTGGTAAGTAAATGACCAAGAATCTTCAAACCTAGCTCCGCTTAGTTACTGTACGGCAGGGAGAAATCATGATCAAAAGTGATGACATGAATCGATGTGATCATTTTGGAAACTTTGCTTACGTTGTTTACACAACCACTTACTTGCATCAATTTGAAGCAAGAAAGCATGGTGGATTTCGAAGCATATGTGTGAACTAATTAATTTATGGGTTTAATTTGCAAGTGAGATTTAGGAAAAAAAAATTTGGTCATATACACGACACAAACAAACCATTAATTGAAAATTTCAAAATTTAATTCAAAATTAAAATCTTAAATTTAAAATTAATTGTACATTACTATTTATTTTTCGACTTAATATTTTACTATTTATTTTTTGACTCAGTAAGATCCGTACTTTAAGAAATTCATTTAAGCTTCTAAAAACTCAAAACAAATGCAGAAACTTGTATATGGTATAAATATTGTAAAGATTATTAATTAAAGGTGTGAAAGCTTTCAAGCAATAATTAATAATGTTTCATTCGATTAAAAGGGTCAACTATTAATAGCAAATTAACATGCATGATACATGGAATTTGAAAATTGATATTTTTCAGTCATTTTCTGTCACATGTATCTTAATTTTGGTAGCAATTATTCAAATTGAACTATTAGAGCAATAAAATTCTAATCTAATCATTAATTAAAGATAACCAACACATTAAGTGAGAACTAAGCATCGATTAAACACGAAAAATAAAATTTATAATGAGTTTTTAATCAATTATACCATAATTAGATACATTCAAATGAAATTCAACAAAAGAGAAGCATCTTTGGACCAATTCAAATTCAATGATTGAGGGCACATATTCAATTTTGTTGACAAAGGGCAAGCATCATCTTCTTTCATGAACCTAAATCAGGAACCAAATTAATAGAATCGTTGGGTCGTCGAGAAGATATAATAAGAAATAAATAAAGGAGCCGCAATAAGAGTGGACTTCTAGATCCTAGTTTTACACGACGAGAGGATCGGTTCGTTGGTAAACCATTATTCTGAAGACGCGTTAGAAAATGTCTTGCATCCATGTGATTGATGTTTTGAATCTTTCCCTTTCTAATTTTAGCTTAACACAACACGATACAAGACGTTCAACAACCCACTCAAATCCATGGGTCCATCACTTGCCCATTCATTCTTTTATTATTTATAGTTTATTTTACATCTTAATTTTAAATATTTTGATTAGTAAATTAAAAATTATTTATTTTAAATAGATACCCACTTCATCGTATGATATTATATTAAACATTATATCATATAATAAATAGATGAAAAATTATACTCCACTTTTATAATATATAATGTTATATCATAATTATTTTATACCATGTTGTGATATGTATATATTTAAGAGTGATCTTGAATTACCTTATTGATAAATAATAAAATAATATATATATATATAAATATATTTTTTATTATTTAATTTAAAATTAAGTTTAAACTCTAAAATAATTGAACCAAAAAAAGATAAAATCAATAGTATATAATTAGTTAGATTTAGTACCCTTAATTTTGGATCAAATTTTTGTAAGCTTGTCGAACCGTATATGTGGATTGTACCCAGTATTTGTATATATTAATACTTATGTACAGTTTAAATTTATTTTTTTAATAAAATTTTATTATTAACACTAATCTATATTTATTTAGGTTAATCTTAAAAAAAAAAAAACAAAAACAAATGCTTGAATCATCATGTTTCATTTTTAAGTGTAAATCATTGAAAATATAAAAATAAAAGGGGTGCATCTGGACTAATTCCAAAGATCCTGGTCCGTATCTCATTGGCCCAAAGCATGCAGATCCAATAGTTGTAAAAGGCCCATCTATATTAAATCCAGCCCGTCAAACAACTTATATAAATTACAAATATATTATTATTAATTTTAAATATTTGATTATTTCCTTTTGGATTATCATCTTAATTAGCTAATGATGAATATTAAACCCTGGTGTCTTATAAACAAACTCTTATATAAATTGATATGATAATATTATAGTAATAACTAAAATTCTCTTGATTTCTCGACCTGTTCGAGGCGGGGATCGAAGATATTTTTGGCTGGAAATAGGAATAATCTAGTCCTCGTTTTGTATTTTGGGCTGGGGATAGGATGTGTTGTTGTAACATCCCGGCCCATATTTATTAAAGATTTGTTTTTCTAACAAACTATTGGGCGTATGAATTGATGGAAATTGGGCTAATGGCTAAGGATGATGTCTTAGTCTATTGTCTTTAATAGGTGCAGCATGTGTATATGCATATAATGTACTATATGGTCCCTTACAATAAAATGAAGATTGGGATGGGAATGGGGAGCCTATTTCAAAACGGGGATGGAGATCACAAGCTTGTCGACATTGTTAGTGTTATAACAATACTATATATTTTATATTTTTACGAAAATAAATTAAAATTATTATAAGTAATATATATATATATATATAACATATGAAAATAAAATAATTTTATTCTTTAATTTATTAAAAGAATTTATTTAAAAATTTATATTTTTAATATTATTTTATATTAAATTAATTGTGCGGAACGAACACTTCATTTTAGAATTTCTCTTTTATTTTTATCATATATATATTTTTTCTAAAATTAACTTTTAAGAGATACAGTTTATAAATTTCACATAATAATAAATTATAATTAATAAAATATATTAATTATAGTCTCTTAATTCACAATAAAATTGAATTGACTCGATGGTGATTGCAATGAATATAATTATTTAATATTAATTAATTTCTTTCCATATTATTTAAATTTAATTGTATTTTATATTCCAATTTTTAAATGGCTATAATCAAGCAACGTAAAACATCCGAGACCACCACGAGAACCGTGTCCCACTAAAACTTTGTTATATCTTATATCCAATAGGATCCACTCACGTGTGCCAAACATCATCCATATCTTGTCTTCCGCTCTAAACCCGCCACGCAAGCTTATGTGTCTGCTTCACTACATCGCCACAGTCATTACATAAACTTCTATATCATTTTCATGCGATCCTACTTGTACACTCTCTAAACCGTCGATTTTTCAAAAGATATAATTTGTGGACGGGAGTAATTTACGTATTCAAGATTCTTGAAATAAAACTCAAAAACTTTCTCAGTTTAGATTCTCTACAACAGTTGTCCACTGTAATCCCGAGTTCAGCTTCGGAGAATCTGTGTGTTCATTGGTATGTCAGTTTCTCTTTGCATCGATCTTTCTCTTTAGGGAATGTTCATGGTGTGTGTTTGAAAATTTTTGGTGTTAATTTCTTGCACAGTGCCAGAAGTTTAGTTAATTTTGGGAATGTTTTTGCCATGTTGTTTTAGTTGTGTTTGGTATCTTTAAGCTGTAACTTTTGTGTGGAAAACTGAGGATTGCAGTGTTATTTTTTATCAGTATTTTGTGCTCAGTTTTAACTCGTAATTAATCTTGTGGTGGTGTATATATGTATGTTCATTTCATGCATGTAGTACATGGAGTTTAAGATTGAAGTGGAGCCAAGAATATCACGATCGAGTCGAGTGGGGATAGCCCATATGGTTGATTTTGAACAAAATCGTATTTTAATAGTGACCCATCAATTAGATCGTTGATTAATATATCACTGATTGGGAGATTAATGGAAGACGATGGAGTTAATACGGGTTCGTAGTGTTATGACTTGGAGTTTGGGTAGTTATTTGCTGCTATGAAGAGAAATTTAAACCGTTTTTGATAAAATTAGAAATCCTGGGATATTTGTTTTCTATGAGTGTTTGTATATACCAGTGTTATAAAAGTGAAAAACTTAAATTGTTACTGAATGCAATAAGGACTCATTTATGGTTGCAGTACTTTTACCATCAGAAAGATTTCCTACAGCACTTGTTAGTTTTGTTCGGACGGCTTGGTATGGGAGTGGTGACTGTCTCTAGTTCAGCTGCTCGTTCTCCACCAGGATTAAGCATGAAATTTACCCACAGATCAACGTCGAAAAGACCTTTGATTGTGGCATTCAAAGCAGATAAAACCAATAACACAGCTTTGGTTGCACCCCATGAACAAATCCCATTGCCAATAGAAGCACCTAAAAAGAACCTGAAGAGGCTAGGAAAAGGTAGCAAATCTCCGAAAAGAGTGAAAGCTGTCTTCACCGATGAGGCCTCTATGTGTTCCCTGGACGTGGATTACAATGAAGCCGCTGCCAAACTTGAGAATATATACAAGCTTAGTCCTGCAATTAAGACTTCAGATGTGGAAGATAAAAATGGCGCTGTGAAAAGAGGTCGGCGGAGAAGAAAGAGGACTAGTGAAGGTGATGAAAAAGTAGATGACGGTATTAGTATACCTGTGGTTAGAAACCTGGTTAAGGAGCCTAAGCGATTGAGTCTTGATAAAAGAATTGAGCTGAGAAAGAACAGGGAAGAGGAGATGGTCACTAAAATTAGGAAAAAGAAGGATCATAAAGATGAGCACGAGAAAATTGAGAAACTTGTTAGGGAGTATTCATCTTCAACCGATTTAGTTAGCTTGGATTGGAAAAAAATGAAGATACCTACAGTTCTATCTTCCACAGAGCATTCTTGGTTGTTCAAGTTGATGCAACCTATGAAGGTGAGCCTCCACTTTCCAAAAGCAGCCCTATGTCGCACACTGTTTTTTTGTCATTTAAATTGAATAGTTTTCTGCAGCTAAGTCATATTTGTTACATTTTAGGCACTCCTTCAAGTGAGGGAGTATTTGCAGAAAGACTTGGGGAGAGAACCAACTGAAGGTGAATTAGCTGAGGGAACAAATATGAGTACCGTTCAAGTAAGAAAGTGCTTGGAAGTTGGTCGAGCAGCGAGGAACAAGCTCATAAAGGTAAGAATTTTTGTATCTTCTACTTCTGTTGTACACGTATGGTAGAACTGCTGGAATGTTTCTCTTAACACTTAGGGTGCATATAGGTAGCTTATTATCATATGTATGCCGGTGCTGAATGCTTGTGAATTACAACTGATGCTTCTCAATTTTATCAAGTGTAGTCTTACAATATTTCCAGCAAAGCCAGTTGAGTTTACTTTACCTTATTTGCCTGAAGTTGATTGTATTAACATTATAGATTTATTCTTCCAAGGCTTTGCCACAAACAGTTAAGATTAACAGATTATGCTTTTATTTGTTGCAGCACAATCTCCGGCTTGTTTTATTTGTCATGAACAAATATTTTCAAGACTTCGCGAATAGCCCTAAATTTCAAGACCTTTGTCAGGCTGGAGTGAAAGGACTTATCACTGCAATTGATCGTTTTGAACCGAAAAGGAGATTTCGGCTATCAACATATGGCCTATTTTGGATTAGGCATGCTATTATACGTTCGATGACGGTATCAAGCTTTACGCGTGTTCCATTTGGCCTTGAATCAGTATGTATTCTTCCTACTTAGTCTTTGTTTTCCTAATTTTTGTTCACAAGAGCATGATGATGGATGCATCCTGTTGATGAGCACTTGTCATAATTTTTACACTTCTACTAATGCAGGTTAGAGTGGAAATCCAGAGAGCAAAACTTGAATTGTTTTTTGAGCTCCGGAGATTACCAACTGAGGAGGAGATAATTCAAAAGGTTGGTATCACCCCAGAGAGGTACCGTCAAGTGATGAAGGCTTCGAAACCCATACTTTCTCTCCATTCAAGGCATATGGTCACACAAGAAGAGTTCATTAACGGGATTACTGATGTTGATGGTGTTGAAAATAACAACCAGAAACAACCTGCTCTTCTCAGGCTTGCTCTTGATGATGTGGTAAGTACTCATTCTCTTCTACCTTGCATTTCTCCTGCTATTCATTGCTTGCTAATCAAATCATCTTAAGATTACTGCATTTTATATAATGAACTATAAAAATCATTGTTTCAACCTTTTCTATAGCAACTCTTTTTTAAAATAAAAAAAAAAAGAAAATTGGGCCATTTCCCAGTTCATGCCATTTGGAATCCTAGTTGGTAATAGTTGATAACTAACCGTAACTTAGACTATGTTTGGGATGGAGGTGTTTTGACGATGAAATTACTAGATTTCAAATATAAGTAAAAAATTGAGTGATCCCCATTAGTTGCTGTGCTTTCAGCTTTGAAAACACAACAGTCCCATACTAAGCCTTTGTATATATTATGATCAACTGGATACCAGTAACTTGCAACCTTTCTGTGGAACTCCTTTTCCCAGCTTGATTCATTGAAGCCCAAGGAGAGCTTGGTGATCAGACAGAGATACGGACTGGACGGTAAAGGTGATAGAACATTGGGAGAAATAGCGGGGAACTTAAATATTTCAAGAGAGATGGTTCGTAAACATGAAGTTAAGGCTTTGATGAAGCTCAAACATCCAACTCGAGTTGATTATCTTCGCCAGCATATGGTATGAACTGTTCTACATCAGATGTCTTTAATAATACAATTTTCTCCCTCTTTATGTTCTAATATCACACGCAAGTGTTGAATACTAATGATCTGTACCATAGTCATTTAACTACATCTACATAGAATTCTCATACCATGTTTTGTATATTGAAAAATCAAGATCACAAATCACCATGTTTACATGATATGTAATATTTTTCTTTCGTATATAAAATCTGATAGTGGTTTTTTCAGATGTCTTCACTTGTTAGATCTGTGATGTGTCAGAATTTGTTTAATGATTAGGTAATGCTTTAATTGTTCTTTATTTTGGATTAGGCATACAAAATTGATATTACATTGCCCCAAGTTCCTACCTGGTTTGAATTTTACTAAACAAATCAGGTGGCATTTTCTTGGGGAGTGTTTGAAAAGAAAAAATTAAAAGAGAGAGAAATAAATTTAGAATGGAGTAGTTGGATTGGTAGGTATCTGTACTTTCACCCTCTTGTTGACTCAATACCTTATTGAAGGGATTTAGAATTTAGATTCTCCGTCTTCTTTTTAAGTTTTAATACACATCCCAGCCCAGGCACAAACACAAATCAAATTAATTCTCCTCCAAACTTAAAAAGTTAATGCGAGGGAGATTCAAATCTTAAACCTCTTATTTTCACGATAAGAGACTTAATTAACCAAAATGTTCCTAAATTGTATACCATTCTTATGATGTGTGCCGGCTTAATAACAGTTTCATAGCGTTCTTGAGTAGATTGAATTATTCCCAGAAATGTTGTAGCAATTTGACTCAAATAGGTTACAAATTTTGTAGTTCAACTAATATATATGAATAATGGAATTTTGCTCTGGAAAATAGGTTGAACAAATTGACTCCTACAGAGGATTGGAAGCCTTGAAAGAATTAAAAAGAGTTAGAGAGAAATAAAGAAAATATTTGTATACATTAACAATCAGTAACATCAGTTTTCGGATTTTTCTTGTTCAGCTCTCTTTTTTCAGCAAACCCTTCATTGTTTTTCATTATCCAAAACCTCTCTATCTCTTCTGCTCTCCTTCCTGGAATTCTTCCAGCTATCAAATCCCACCTGAAAAACAATCCCATCTTGCTAGTGTTAGATTTTTCATAAATGAAGTAAGTTTCTGGCGAGGTTGATGTCACGGTTTAGAGCAAATGTCCAAGCTGCTTCTAGTCTCAACAAACTGACAGTACAGAAAGCATGCTAGCTCTGCAATAATTACAAGCCTTAAAGGCGTAGGAATTAAAGGTCTGCAATTGCAAGCAACAGAAAGTGGAGTCTGCAGCTAGTAATGATGAAAAGCACATTGAAACAGTAACTTCTAAGACAAGAAAAGCATAACCAAGTTTTTCTACAGTATAATCATTGCTATCTCTTTGCTTTGAAGGAACTGAAAACACGATTTCATAGCGGTGTACAATCACAAACAGCTATCAATTTAGGGGTCTACCATCAAATTGATTGCAACTACTTGGTTGGCCAAAAGCCACAATTTTTTATTCAAGTTGAGAAACATGTACTGAAAATTGAAGCAGAAATACTATAGACTCCGACTAATTAGTCTTATCCATGCTCATTAATTATTGTAAATTGGGGTCTACCATCACTTTATTAAACAAAAGGTACATTACAAATCAAATGATTGAATCATCACTTCCAACTTTTGCATGTAATTAATATAGCTTAAGTCTATCCATTGTGTGCAGTAATTAAATAACAAATTAAAAACCCAAATCAGTAGCTTTTTACCCGGTTCCAACAATGAAGGAATTACAGAAAGCAATAGAAAAACAGAAGGGAAAATAAGAAAGACAATCAGAGGAAATATTATGCGCAGATTCTGATATGCTCATGATTTTTTTTAAATAATTCAACAGTAGAGAAGATGGGTTTGTGCACATACTAAATTAATCAAACAGAATTTATACTGGTATTTTATAATATTTACGTATATAATGATTCTAATATGTTTGATAATCGATAAAACTGAAACGATACAGAGAAGATTAGTAAGACGCCGTGCAAGGAAACCCAAATCAGAAAATGTTTTTCTGTATTAAGATTAGTGGTTTAATTGTAGAACTACCTGTCTCCAACGAGTCTATGCATTCTGTAGATGAGATCTTCTTCCTGTTCTGTCATGTCAATGAATTCCCATTCTATACTGCTAACTTCTACTAAGCAAACAAATTATACGAAGCTCATAAGATATAGAAACTAAGAGAGAGAGAAGGAAAAAATTTACCATATTCTCTACAAGATCAAGCACAGAAGAGA
>JAXCLQ010000015.1:12544542-12554869 GCA_035584115.1 Cedrela odorata
AAAAAAAAAAAAAAACCTTCAGACTCAAATACTGATGTTTTGGCTTGCTTTCTTCGACGTTTGATGATATTTTCCATGGAAATAGAGAGAAATGAATCAGGGAGAAAGAAGAAGAAAAGAAAGAAATCTTGGGAAACTGCTTGGTGATTTTTCTGAAGCCCCCACAAAATGTGTGTGCTTTAATGTCTATTGACTTGTAGGCTTTTGTAGACTTGTAGTTGACAACCCAGGCATAATGGAGAGGACAGCAACTGGCAGAACTGTTGAAATGTGGGTATTTTGGTCAGTTTATTGGTTGGTCATAATTTGGTAAACTTTTACTATCATTCTTTATTATTGTTTGATCGGAAACCCATTTTCGGCTATATTTTTTTTAATCAGTTGACAAGAGAAAGGTGGGACGACAACACCATGGCATACAATGCATGGACTGTAAGAATATCATATAAAAACATCCTGGTCCAAGTACTAACATCATTCATGATTATTTCTTTGTTCTTATATGAACATAAAACTTGAGTTTCATTTATACCATTCTCCCCTCTCTTGCTTTCATGTCCAAACTATGACCAATCTGCTGTATATTTCTTACCAATTGTGAAGAAATTCATGTATAATATTATTTATCGTGACTTTTAATTCACAACTGTTATAAATCAAAATTATATATTAACTTATAGATTGAAATTCTTTTTTAATATATACTTTTATCGGAATAAATTATACGTCTTATATTAATAGTTAATAAATAAAAATATAAAAAAGTAATAATAGATCATAATCATACTATTAAAAATATACATATATTAAAAGGTATTTAATTACAAATATTTCTTTAAAGTGAATCACCAAATTGGATAATAGATCCAAAATTGCCTGAGTCAGAACCTTTTCGTTTATTGATGTTTTAATTTTATTTTCACATGTCATATGATGAAAAGGAAAGCATAGATAAAATAATACTATGATCTGATAGCATGTGAACTTAAATTATAAAATATTTAATTATGTTATCAAAATAATAAATATAGATATGTGCATGGATTCCTTTTGAATATAAGCAAACAAACAGTAAATTCAAATGTTCAATTATCATGTGAAAAGTATTCAATTACTTTAAATACAACGTGTAAAGTTCTCATCATAGACTCATAGTTATCTTAATTAGAACTAAACTTCAACTAACATTCTTGCTGTATGTACACTTGCATTGCATTGGAGATAGAAAACAAAATCCTGACGTTGCCAATGCCATGCATGCTGCTGCAATTGATTATAAGTTATGATAAAAGTTGAAATTTCTAACGAATCCATGAGTCGTTTCTGCAACTTTACCAGTACTTGTAATAAGATGAAGGCAGAAAACAGTAATCTTTCTTTTGGTTCTTTCGTTTGTTTTCATTTTATTGTTCATACATTCCCTTGTTTATTGTAAGGACATCCAGCACAGATTTTACAGTTTACAGACAAAACTATTATTTTATAAACGATTGTAAAGTTCAGGTTGATGCTAAGATGATAAGGTTCACATCCTGACAGGTGACATTATTAACTTGTTTAGGACCCAGCAAGCATTTTTTCTTGCGTGAACTCTCAACAATAATTCAACATTTCTTTTCTTTATTTATTTATATCCAATGCATATCCAAACGTAATCCCATAATCTTCTGATTACATGCTTCAAAATTTATCCAGTGAGAAAGCAAAGCATTAGCACAAGTCCAAGCATTATCCATAATAATCCTTCTTATCCATCATCAAATCATCTTCTCTTCCCACCTAAAAGATTCGTGTACTATTTCTTGATTGGAATAACTGTTTATACTACTTTAACTTTTGCAACAGTTTAATGTTTTGGGATTTGGTTAGATTGCTTTTAATATTGTCAAAAGTGGATGTTAGAAATTTAGGCCTAAGTGTTTTTTTAACCTAACCCAATTTATTTACTAAAATTAACAAAAAACACTTTTAAGGATCATAGAAACACTTCAACTGGTTCACTTTCACTCCTTAATTATTGGTACAATTTACACAATGTGTTTCCTATCATTGGGGTGAATTTTGTGTTAATGGATTGATTAAAACAATGTCCAATCATAGTAAGAAGAATTAAAAAAAGAAAAAAAATGACTTTTTGTATCAAGAATTTGGAAAATGAAAATGACAATGGCAGTGACTTTAATAATAATAAGAACATTAAGTGGCACATCATGATATAGAGACAAGAGAAAAAGTACACAAAAGAATGCACCAAAATCAACAGCTTGTTCCAGAAAGGAATGCAGCTATGTGTGTAAATTTGATTTGCTTCAACTAGGTAGAAAAGGCTGCAAAGCTTACACTTCAATTTACAGTTATCTCTATCTCCATGTTTCCATTACAGATAGACATATTTTTTTCTTTTTTCTATGGTGAAAACAACACAATTCCAATACTTGACTAGACTGAAAGATCAAACTTTTTTTTGTCTCAACAACTGATTTTCATAAAAAAAAAAAAAAATCTCTTGAAAATTAACCCAGAACATGCATAACTAATCTTGAAATAGTGAAATCATACAGCTATGAAGTAATTGTTTGTCAGTTTCCTATTTATACACAAACAACAAAAATTTCCCTTGCTTGTAGGGAAAGGCATTTCGGGGAATAGTTTGATCGATAAGTTTTATCAATATAGATAAAGATAGAATTGGGTTGGCAAATCATGTTTTGGGATAGATTGTGACAAATCATACAGTTTCATATATGATCAATCAATGACCTATTTCAGTTTTCTATTTTCAAAATCAAAAGCATGTGCATATTTTCCCAGTTGCTCTATGTTCAAGCATCTGCATAACAATGAGATTGATTGCTGCTTGACATTACCAACAAAATGCATTAAACAGTAATTTCTTTCCGGCTGGAAAAATATATTCTAAATTCTCAGCATAATATACTTGGATACAGAGTGTATATTGTTCTCAAATCACCCATCAAAATATTAATCTTTACTGAAATCCTAGTAGTTTCAGATAAAATGGCCCAAATTGACAGGAACCCATTTGCCCATTTTCAAATTGTTCAATAAATCAGACCTTCATTTAAAATTGTGCCTAATTGAACTTTGACTGTTAAGTCCAAAAGTTAGTTGTGATTTCCATGGTGATATGTTTAGTAAATTAATGGGTTTGTGACATTATATCAGCAGCAGCAATCATATATTATGTATAATTATTAGTTTTAGTTAAAATAATGGTTTCCAATTAGTGAAGAACATTCAAGTACCAGAACCAAACAGGACAAATTAAGGCGTCAGAAACCCCAATGTTTGGTTGAGGATATAGATTTTTAATGGATTGATGTAGTAAAATAGAATAAGAATGGAAGACGGCCAAAAAGATATGATGTGCTGAGATCAACATCATAAGAAATGATCTTCTAGATCATAAAAAATAATAGTTAATAAAAAAGTTTTGTTTGATGGGAGAAGGAACTCCACTTTTAGACATGTATAATTTGACTGGAACAAAACCTCCCTCAAATGTGCCATATTTCATCAGATTTATTTCATTTCAGAACGTTGTTAAAACCATGAGCCATACAATATTCCTTTGAAGGATTGATTTGGAATAAATTTTATTAGTTATCTGAAAAGCACATCACAAAAAACATTCAATGTCAGATTAGATTGATTCTGAGTAAGATTCTGCTCTTGTTCAAGGAACCATTGTAATGTGAGAATTAGAATAATACCTTTCTGTATTCCAGTAATGAGATTTCTGGATGCTGGATCAATTCTGTAAAGCTTTGTTCTTCTCATCTTTAGAGGTAACACATGAGAACTAACATGATCAGGGCCCTCCAATTCATGAAATGGTCATTTGATCTGCATCAAATCATTTGGGACATGATTGTTAACTATGTTAACTCCATTGACAACCAAAAATTGAAGTTCAAGATCTTAATTTAAGATATAATTATTTTCAGTATAGTTATCATCCACAAACAATGCCTTAAATCTCTCAATTACAAGGACAACACGGCACTAATCTTAAAAGATATTTATGATAGCACACAGCCGCTTGCATCAATGTGTATACATGAAATTTCTTAACAAATTAGTCAACACTATTGGAAATAATTTTAAGTTTTTAGTGGCTTATATTGCACCAAACAGCACCTAGAAAATTTAATTTCAAGTGGGTAGTGGAAGTCATGTAACATCTTCTACTCGAAAATAGAACCAAATCAGCAACAATAGCTTTGCTATTGTTCCTCTAGTTTATTGTTAAAAGCTAACAGAGGTGTAGATGAAAGCTTAATTTGCATTAAACAAATTTATCAAGGCTCAATATTAGAGCAAACCTCTTTCCCTCCACAAGCTTTATAAATACATACACAGCACTTCACTTTCTTTCAATTTTTATTATTCTCTTTCTATCCATCTTCCATTATTTATATACCCTGGAGGGCGTTAAACAGTCCACTTGACATTCTTTTTTAGTTGTTAAGAGACTCTTCTAGTTGGGACCATCTTTGAAGGGCGAAAATATGGAGATTGATTGAGCCTAGCAGTTGGGATCATGGATACTTTTGTCTTTGTTTATAGTTTCAACTTCCTAGTATTGTAGGCAAACAAATTAAATTTGGCCTAATACATTAAACCTGCATGATTTTTTTCTAGCAGGAAATGAAGCTACTTTGTTACTTTATGCTGCACCAATGTAATGTCTAGACACTATTCTATGGCATAGCTGATTTCATTTTATCTTATTTCCTACAAGATTTCATAAGTTAAAGCAATTAACCTTGAAACTTTTATATGTTGCCAGATTAACTTTTTCTAGGGTGATAAAGAAGAAAAGCACGAGGAGTATTCATGCATTCCTTATATCACTGCATTATTAAACTGTCTCCTCTATACTTGGTATGGATTGCCTATTGTAAGCTACAGGTGGGATAATTTCCCTGTGGTCACTATCAATGGCTTAGGAATCCTTCTCGAGATTTCCTCCTTTCTTGTATATTTTTTGTTTGCTTTGGCTAGAGGAAGGGCAAGTTATTTTATGGTTTTATTTGGTTTCGACGCTTGACAAATAATCATGGCAAGTATGCGTAAAAAAGAGTTATTATTCAAGTTTGTAGAAACTGATCAATGTGTGTGAGAAATGTTTAAACTACGCTTCCATTGTGTGCTAATTGTTTCAACATATCCAGTGCAAAAATGTTATTCATTATTCAGAAAAAAGTATAATTATAGTATTCTGGCTTGCATGCATGTATATGCATAGTTGATAAAAATTTATAGATTCAAGTACACAGATGAAGGTTGCTGCTATGCTGATACCTGATATCCTAGTGTTCTGCATCACTACTGTTATCTCCGCCTTTGCATTCCATGATCATCATAATCGCAAAGTGTTTGTTGGGAACGTTGCATTGGTGGCCCTTGTAGCTATGTATGGTTCTCCACTGGTGGTTGTGGTGAGTCATCTTTTCCTGTTATTATTCCATGATACCATTCTTCTGTGTAACATACACAGGCAATCATGAAAAAAGGCAAAAAAATGTTAGTTGTAACTTTAATTATGCATGCACAATATAAAAACTTGCAAGTTTTGTATCTCCTCTGAAGTCAATAAGTCTTATAATTGCAGAAGAAAGTGATTAAAACAAAGAGTGTGGAATTCATGCCGTTCTACTTATTTTTTTCTCATTCCTGGCTAGTTCACTGTGGATGGCCTAAGGATTTTTGAGCCATGATCTCTTTCTCGCTGTTTGTGAAGCTACTAAATTCTCCTTTTGCTATAAAACTAAATGACAGAACAATTTTATGTTGTGAAATACATAACACAAGACGAGAGTTTTTCATTTGATTTCCCTAATTTTTGCTGTCTCCTAATCTGATTGGTATCCCCTTAGGCCTCCTCCAACTTGTTCTCTACTGCAAGTACAGGAAAAGGAGAATTATAGAAGAACCACAAAAAGGGGATTTAGAACAAAATGAAGAGAAATCCAACAGTTGCAGCTCGTGATAAACAATGACACTAATGGCAAGAGTTGAAGAATTCAATTACAAGGTGTGACTGTGTTCTTTTCCTATGATCTTTAGGAACTTGAGAAATTATCAGTTATTTCTAAATGAGTAAGATCCATGCATTTAGAAATAATTGCAGTTATCCCTGAAGAGGGAAGGAGAAGCTAAAGTTGTCAAATAGCTCCTTTATTGCGAAAAATTTCTTATGTAATGCATGTTAATTTAAGTGATATCTGAAAATAATAAAAAATTTACTTTTTCACAACAAGCTCAATTTCATGTGATGTGAATCTTAATCAGGAACTGTGAATTCATAAGAAAGTGAGCTTAAAACCCATCTTTCCATCTTCTCAAGAAAGTGATTCCCGAAAATGATTTTCAGGACTTGATCAATATCATTTCATTAAATCCTACACATACTGGAAAAAAAAATTATAGATGTACAAAATCAAGATGCTACAGCATAGAACTTGATGAAAATCCGTATATGTAATTCTCCAGATGTATTGTTATTTACTGGTTTTCATTTTATTTACAAAAGTTCCTATATAACTGCAAGAAATGGCCACTATTAATCACCAATCACTGCTACTATACAACCACCACCTATATGTCAACAAAACATCAAAAATAAACTGTTGTTTTCATTTAATTTAAACAAAATGGAACCATCTCAATTGTAAGCTTAAAGAGACAGGTAGACTTACCTTTTGTACAGTCGTGAGTTTTGTGGTAGCTTTTTCAAAAGCAACTGTAATGTGCATCATCATCATCATGGTTAATTTTCAATAAGAGAAAAGCTAATGAAAGTATTTAACCCATTTTGGTTATGCATAAATTATAATTTTCAAAGGACTATACTAGGAACCTATTTGGTATTTGACAATTGTGAGTGAGCTGTCATCGTCCAATATGCCTGATGAATCAGAACAACACAAAGCAAAGAAAAAGAAAGACATGTACGATGCTCAATTTTGAAGTGTTATGTTTCCAAAGCATAAATCTTTCTGCTTCATGCACCTGTATGAAGCCTTTAAAAATGCCTACCTGAATCAGTGAAAGGAAAATTTGCTACAACGAGCTCAACTATGAACGTACCCACGTTAACATAGAAGAACAAATAATGCCACCAATGAAAGGCATCATAAATTATGAAAGAAGCAAGACGTGACAACAATACTACAGTAAGGCACAGGAATTATAGAATGATATGTTAGATATGTCAAAGAAGACGGATATTAACTGTTTGCTTTAGATCAAATAGGAGCAAACATATGATTTTTATCAAGCAAGCCAAAATTTAAATTTGGATGATACAGCCAAAGGAATTTGATCAATTAGTATTCACAGAGAATCTCAATCAAATAGCACAATAGAATTTAGATTTGCTGTTAGATGGTCCAAAGTGGCATAAATCAGATTACAATTTGGATAGATTCTGTCCTCTACAGAGAATGAATAAACTCCACTGCTCAGCTCAATCCAACTGCAACCAGGATCCTTTTTGACTTCCAAGTCTGTCAATCTCTTCCTAGTTTGCATCTTCATCCCCCACTTCCCCGATGTTGCATACATGTTGGACAGAATAACATAAGCAGATGGTGCCTTGGGATCCAAACCAAACATCTTTTCAGCCACCCTCTCACCCACTTCTGGGTTCCTCCAAAACCAACAAGCACTGAGCAAAGCTCCCAAGACAACAGCATCTGGTTCTATTGGCATCTGTTTGATGAACTCCTCAGCTTCTTGCAGATAGCCTGACCGACCAAGAAGATCCACCACACCGGCATAGTGTTCTAAAGTTGGCACTACTCCATAACATTCTTCCATTGAGTGGAAAATTTTCATCCCTTCATTGACTAGACCAGAGCGGCCACAAGCTGACAGAACTCCAACAAAAGTAACAGCATTTGGGACTATTTCTTGTTCTAACATTTGCTCAAAAAGTAAGACTGCATCAGAACCAAGCCCATGATGTGCATATCCATTAATAAGAGCCGTCCATGCTACCACATTGGGTGAAGAGATGCTGCTAAATGATGCTTGAGCTTCAGCAATGCTCCCACACCTGGAGTACATATCAATGAGTGATGTTGCGACATAAACATTAGACTCAAACGGTGTTTTAACCAAGTGGGCATGAAGTAATTGTCCCTGTTGAAGAGATCCCAGGCGCGAGCATGCATGAAAGAGAACAGGGAATGTTGATCTAGTACGGTCTACTGCCAATCTGTGCATTGTCACATACAATCGCAAAGCTTCTTCATGCAGATTATTTTGAACATAACCTGACATCATTGAATTCCAGGTCACTGGATTTCTTTCCCCTTTCGTTTCTTCAAAAAGCTTCAAAGCTTTCTCAATTTCACCATTTCTGGAATACACTGAAATCATAGTATTCAAAGAAAATATTGTTCTGTGAGGCATTTTCCCAAATAATCTTTTCGAATCTTCAACTTGGCCTTTAACAGCATAACCTTTAATCATCAAATTATATGAAATTGAATTAGCTTTTTTCAGTCTATTAAAAATCAGCTTTGCATCTTCAATCCTACCCATCGATATAAGCCCATCAATAAGCGAGTTTGAAGCACTCAAACATGGATTTACCAATCTATCATAAACTCTCATAGCATCATCAAAAGCTTCACAACTACAATAAAATTCAATTAGTGCACCTTCAATTGAGTGATTAAATTCAAACCCACATTTTATCAAGAGCCCATGAACAGCTGTCCCTACACTCATAGCACAAAGTCTACCACAAGCCCTTATAACAGTATCGAAAGTATATTCATTAGGCATCACCTTGCCACTCTCTCTCATCCACCAAAACATCTTCAAAGCCTTCTCACAACCATCTTCACTCTTTGCATACCCTGAAATTAACGTAGTCCACGCCACTACTTCCTTTCTTGGCATCTTCATAAACACATCAAACGCATCACTCATTAAGTTGCATTGCACATAACCAACAATCATCAAACTCCACAACAACTCGTTATCATCGTGTAATTCATCAAAAATCCGCTTAGCATCTTCAATTTCAAAGCAATTCGCATAAGAGAACAACAAAGCGCTACCTACAAACTCAAAACACTTGTACCCGCTTTTCAAAACAAGACAATGAATTTGTTTTCCTTGAATTAAAGACTTTGATTGTGCACATACACTTAATGTAGTAGAAAAAGTGGTATCGTTGAGCTTAATATTACTATGGTGCATGGTTGAAACTAGACTAAGAGATTCATCGAATTTGGCCCATCTCGAGTAACCAGAAATCATGGTGTTCCATGAAACGACTGTTCGTCTTGGCATTTGATCGAACAGATTGCGAGCAATATCTAGCTGACCATTTTTGCCGTACTTCGTTATGGCAATGTTTGCAGAGACTGTGTCGTTTAAATTCACTTTACGGGTTAAGTACAATTCGATGTTCTCCCATAATTCGTGCTTCCGCATTACCGGGAAATAAGATCTCAACGACATTTTGAGAAAAGAGAAAATGCAAAATGAAAACGCATCGTTTTGTCTGCCAAGAACATAAAACGCATCGTTTATATATTAGCGTTCATTAAAACTCGACGTGTCTTGTTAAGGTTAGCATATTTGGGGAAACGGAGTGAGAGTAGGTCCCACATTTTTATCCCCACTCCCCCTAATCTTCCATTAGAAAATGGAGATGAAGATTTTGGGAAGTACTTCCGTCCCCACCCCCAATTTCCCATTCACCCCCACACCCCCACGTTTTTTAGTTCAATATGGCAATGATCTGCCTGTCCGAGTGTTTAAGTTAGTGCTGGAGTTAAAATAGGCCAGATAGAGAAAGAGGGCGGGTCCTTTGTTATTACGGAATGCAAGATGAATAGTTATCCAAAAGGGCGAAGCAGATAATCTAGGAGAGTATAATTATGGATTCAATATCTTACTCTTATTCACGTTCTTTGGAATAAATCTCTTCTCACTTTATATTAAGGGAGTACATTCAGTAAATCCCATGCAGCTTAAAAGAAAGCCTTTTCAAGAATTTCTTTTGATCATGGGCTATAGCTACTTGGGTAGAGATCGATGAACATCATTTGGACAGGCCGAGATTATATAGGCTTAGACTGTCACGAACTTAGAGTTATGGTGCACCGCAACATGTTAGCAAGTTTGAGTTGTATGAGCTCTTATGTTTTAGTCAAGCACTGCTAGCATAAGTTTTAATTGGTTAAGTATTCTAGTGATAGAGAAAATATAAATTTGAGTAGGCGTCAAACTCCAATGTCCCTAAAAAGTTAGGGGTGTTGGCTTTGCACTATATAAA
>JAXCLQ010000015.1:12554969-12715728 GCA_035584115.1 Cedrela odorata
TCTTCTTCGACGTATTGAGCGCATTCTTCGTAATAAAGCATCATTAATGCGTTCACCGGCGATATCAGCATCTGATGCTGGAATTAGAGCTGCCATGAATGGGCTGAATATGTTCATTGATTGACCGTGCCAATCTTGTGATATAATAATACTAGTTCAGAGAGACTTTCAACTGGTATGCTTCTTTGTTGAAGTAATGCTTGTGAATCTTTTGAAGCCTTTTTCTTAAAAGAAGAGAATTTCTTTATTTTTAACCCTAGGTCTTTGTATCTTCATTTGTGTACATATGCGTTGACTTCTTTTAAATTATTTTTCCATGCTGTCCATGGAGTTATTTGATATAAACCTGTGCATGATTGGAAGTCACCAACTACAAAATGTGTTGACTGCAACATGTGTAGCACTCTGCTTCCGCAATCAAGGTGGGTACTTAATGTTGTCATATGTTTTATTTGGCTTCAGTGAATATCATTTTGGAGAACGGAAAATTTTCCATTTAAATAAATGGTTCTGGGAAGATATAGACATGAAGCTTGCTTCGGTTATGGATATTGATTCAAGATGCCTACATCTGTTCTCTGGCACGCGCTAGTTGCAACCTTTGGGCTCATGCACTATGTATTATAGTGGATTGAATTCCTGGTCAGCGGGAAAATTCCCGACTCATCTATTTGTATCAATTGAAGCATTTCAATGGGTCTGCCTTTTTCCTTGATAAAAATAAAATAAAATAAAATGTTCTTTCTTTTGAATGCTTTCCCCACAAGATTTTTGGGGCCTTCATAGCTCTAGAGCAACCTGTGAACCAAACATTAGAGACAATGATCACCGGGTTTTTCATAGTTACGTAACCAAATAAGATTTGTTGTCTCATTTGTCCCTTATTCGCTTTCTTTTCATGCACAAATGAATGTTCCAGGATGGAGAATCTCAGACGGATCTGTCAGGGCAGGTTTAGAGAACACATGCTTGGTTAGAAGAAGCCAGTTTTTAACATCCAAGCGAGCTGAATTATTAGGACTACCAGGAGCAACGACACTTCTTGATGGAGGTGATCTTTATTCTCATTGTTACTACACTTTTATCTGCTTTTCAGCATGTAAGTCATCTTTGTAGACACTGTCCGCAAAAGCAGCCCTCGTCTGTTGATTGTGAATATAGAGTGTAATTCTCATTTGAAGGTTAGCAATGTGCTCAATTTCGCTATCTGCATGCGTGCTGCTTTTATGGCTGCCATGGCCAATTTGCAACCTCCGTAATGTGAGTCCTTATTGTTTCATTTCATGTTTTCTGCTCACACTAAAGAATCTGCTAAAAGCTTTGTTGGACACAGTGCAAATGACGTTTCCACAGGCGAGACTGGTTCTTGTGGTTGCAATTGCTAGCGACAAAGATCATTTAGCATTTGCAAAAAAAAATCTTTCAGGTCTAGTCCTCTGATATTCTGCTGTCTATACTAAGGTGGTCACGGCTCAGTTGGGTGAAATCATAAGATATAGAAGAACTTATTTGTAGAACATTAGAGGCCAGGAAATGGCTTCTGGTGAATCTCAAGGTCTCATTAAAGCATGAAACTTCATCAGTTTTAGTTCTTCATCTGGAACTATGGGAATGTCTATAGTGGTTGACAGAAGCAAGCGTGCATTTTCCAAGGTGTGACTGTGATCTTATTGCATCTCTTCGGGTAGAAAGTTAGAGGCTGTCCTCCTAACAGAAGCTGATGTTGCTGGAGGGGAGACTTGAGTGACTTCAGCTCCCTTGTTAAGAGATTATTGGATTCAAGCTTCCTAAGAATTGGGAGTCAGTATCGTTCAAGATGGAATGGCAGAATACTAAGAATTGTTGAGGATCAGTTAGTGTATTCTCCAACAGTGTCAGAACACAAAACCTTACTGGCTGCTGAGAAGCCGTTAGCACTTCTTTCCATGAAGATTTTAAATCAGATTCTCAAGAGAAGAATAGGGAACGAATCAGGTATTCTTTTAGTCACAGGATCTCTGCATATAGTTTCACCAATATTAGCTTTCCATCACGAGTTAGGTTGATTTCGTCCATTTGTTTCCATGTAATTTTTCTTAACTAGTGCTCGATAGAAGTCTGATTCTAGTAGTTGCATGGATTATCTTCAACAAGAATTGGATTATTTGTTAACAAATTTTGAAGAAAAACAAGCCAAGAAGTGAAAAAGAGAAGAACTCTTTGGAAGTGTTCTTCACTCGATTGTTTTCATTATTCTCTATAAATGAACATCACAATGAAATCTCTTCAAATCATTGTATTTTTTTAGGATATGTTTGCAATTAAGGTGTTGTGGCTTTTAATATACAACTATATTGGAATGAATGGAATTAATAGCTGTTGATTTTAAAGTTAAATAGAACTACAACAGTTTGAACTCAACAATTGTTCCATATTTCCAATTAGAAAGAATTACTTTTGACAGAAGAAACAAGAAAAAATGTGTTGTTACATAAGGAAGTGTTGCAGACATTCCTTTATCGTAGCTGGGCCTAAAAGGTTCATATCTTATTGCATTTTGGCACCCATTTCTAAATCTCACTGCTGCCCATTACACAGGACAGGAAATTGTAACTGTGTTGGGCCCTCTTCACTTGTGCTTTAAGAACAAACTCAGCATATTCTAACTTATGTCGGCCAGTTACTTCCAGTCCAGTGATTTAACAATTGCAACTTTAAGGCTATTCAAATTTTTAGCCTTTACATTGTATTATGATTTCAAAATAAAATTTAAAATACGTAATAAAAGATTTGATAGCTGGAAAGATACAGTGCTTGTATTGTAACCTTTATGGTCTTCTTCATGCTATAAATTATGTGGGATCAAGGTGGACTGGATAGCCTTGATCCCACATAATTTTATGTGGGATCAAGGCTATCCAGTCCACCTTGATCCCACATAATTTATAGCATTTTCCCACCATGTTACACATTTTAGGGAGAGAAAAAAGAGGCGCTCCCAAAATTTTGCCCTATTTTTTAACTCAAAGAAGGGAAAGAAAAGAGAAACCAACTAAAAAGACAAGGGTGCAAGTAATATTATGGTGAACACATGACAAGGGACAACACTGTCTTGCATAGCAGGATTGCCCATTAAATTTTCTCTTTCGAAAATTACCATTTTAAATTTAAATTGTCTTAAGGGACCTACTCCAATGTCACTCACTCAGAATTCTTTTTTTATTTTAAACTGCAGCTTTAAATTGATTTGTCTTAAAGTTCATTATTTTCCTTCGATTTAATCATTAAAGAATTTAGGAGAGACCAATAGCAAGCTCTCTCCACCTCTCTTTTACTTAGATTCATGTATGTATATATTATGAGTGTTACTAGAGTACATGCTTGTATACTTATACTGTAGAATTTCCAATTTTTTAAAAAAAATTATAATCCTTAGCTTTTAAGTTGTACAGCATGCTTGTTGCAACATAACTTTGCTTAATTATATGCACACCCACATGTTAAGAATTATGATGAAAAGGGACTAATATTCATTCCTTATACAGAGTTTTTACCAAAACTAATACAAATTTGTGATGATCTGTGATTGATAGTGTATGTAATACAAGATTAGATTCTATTGTTGATTGGGGGTACATGTAGTAGGACCCAAAATCACAAACATTTGCTTCAGAAAATTAAAAGAGATACTAGAAGACTTCTTTTAAAATCCAACACACTGAATTAAATTTGGGGGGCTGCATTAAAGTGTAACACTCCAACGTTTATAGGGCAGAAATTGGGACATGACATAAAATTTAGGACATTGAAATCTAATATGCAATCAAGTTTGTGGGTCTAATTTTTGCAATCCGACATCCTTCAGATTGAGACTATACACTATCCCCGATCCCGAGATATCGTAAAATTTTCTTGACACTTATCGGCATGCAATACACGACTAGAGAGAGAGAGAGAGAAAGAGAGAGAGAGAGAGAGAGAGAGAGAGAGAGAGAGTTAAAAGTGCTGTAATGTTTTGCTCATACATTTCGTGGTGATAGTAAATGATGTTTCAGATTTGTGTAGTGAATGAAGTTGAAAGAGGACCCAGCTTATTAATTGTATTTCCTTGAAACTTTGTTTTAAAATTTTGTCCCATATTCCAGTTCACATAGATTGCCTAGTTAGCCATAAATGATAGGAATTATGTCATCCTGAGTAATTTACAAGCTTGTATAATTAATAATATAGATGATATTTTATGATAGTAGATGATTAGCTAGGTCTTTTCTGTTGATCTGGTGTTTCTGTGCATGCCTATTCATATAGCCTGCTAACAAATGAATATAGACTGAGACTGCTCACAGGAAAAAAGCTAATGTGTTTATGCATTTGGTTTGGTTTGGTTTATATCTAAAAGAAGAACATTGATTTGATATTGTCTCCAAGAATCCTTCGAAATGAACTAAAAGGGTTAGGGTTTTATGAACCTTGGCTAGTATAACCAGAGGATAAACGAATATGTATCTTCTAATTTGAACTCTTACTAAGCACATGCAAATCAAGAAGAAGAAGGAGGAGGAGGAGGAGGAGGAGGGAAACTACGTACATAAATACTTCATAATGTGATGTTGGTTATCTGTCTTAAAGACACATTCATTCATTTGTTATATTCTATTATATTGATAACTTGAATTACGCATAGACTGCCTTGTTCTAAGTTAAAAAAAAGTTCTGCTCTCAATTAAGACCTACAAGTATTCCTTCATGTCTAATCTCATAAAAACCTATGCATAAATCTTAAACCATCTCATTTAAAATGCTCATATCTATCAACTCAACTGCATACAAGCTCAACACAATAACAATTGGGATTTTGAATTAAGGTTTTGAAATCGACAAGGCGACAACCCATGTTGCCAACTTGATACAAGATCTAGTTGGATTCTCAGATAATGCCTAACCTGATTTAACCTTTGATCATGGTTGGAAATAACCCTTTAAGAATATGCAATTTTCTTCTTAACGAGTACTATCAATCAGAAAAATAAAAGAAGAAAAAACCTAGCTATACTGAGAGAGAGAGAGAGAGAAGGAGAGTGGGTTGGTGAGAATGGTAAATGTGAAAATTGATGGTTGATAGGCAGAAGTTCAATGCAATTGAATTGTAGTAAAGTAACTGTAATTGTGATACCAAAAATTGGTACTCGTTCGAAACTTTAAATGAAACGCATTCCCAGGCTGAAACCTTGCCAGTCATTTCTTTCTATGTAATTCTTTATAATAAAAAACAAAAAATAGAAGGATCATCGTAGGCACGGAGATGCCGTGTCTGCTGTTGAATTGAAAGCCCACCATCTTTATAATTTTATCAGGCTCTCATATTCAAAAACAGACAAGTTTGCAGGCTTTTTGCAGAGTCCTCGTTCGTCATTGCCATCATCATTTATTTCCTTCATATCCCTCTTTACTGTCTTACATATCAGTAATTAATATTCACGTCGATGTATGCATGTCCAGTTTGTCTTTATATGAAAGCTGCAATAAAGCATAGCCATGGATCCATATATATCCAAGCCAACAAGCCAAGCCAAACAAGCATGGTTTTCTGTATCCATGCAATGCAATCTCAATAAAACCACATGATTTCTATAATTGTTGGCGTACTACTATCCTTGTCATTAATGGTTTTCTTGTAAGATCATTCCATTGATTGATTTTTGTACATTGTCCATGCAATGTTTTTGAGATTCCTCACTTGGAAATCTAGTTGATTCTTTTTGTTTATATTTACACAACAAAAAGAAAGGGAAAAAACTTATAAATGAAAAAAGTTTGTGATATATTAAATTGGTCTTTGTAGTATGCAAAAGTAACAATTAATTCCACAAATTTATCATTGTTCATGAATTTATTTTTGCCATCTCACTTTGTTAAGGTTCGATTAATATTAAGTTATAATAACTTTTAACACATAATATATCATGAGATGAAATTATTAAATATAAAAGATTAATTAAAAAAATGACCGAGTCTAATAAAAATTTTAGTTTACGAGTCTCAATTTTTTTAGGAGTAATAATTGTGCGCAAAACTATTATAAGATCATCTGTTAAAAAAAGAAGTAAAAATTTAAAAAATTCTTTATTATTTTTTGTACATTAAATGAAGATATGTAATGATAAAATCATATAACTTTTTTCCTTTTCAAAATGTGCATAAATATATATATATATATATATTATTTTAATCTTTGCTGCCTAAGATTAAGAAATAAATGAAAAAAATAATTTTTTGGTGTTTAAAAATAAATTCCTTATTTACATTACAAGACTTTCAAAAGTGAAAATCCATCATAAAAGACCAAAAGTACAAACTTTTTCCATTTGCACAAAAAGCGAACGTTTGATAAATTCTAAACGACAGCCCTCTTGATAACGTGAAGAGAAAAGACATGGAAAGTCTGCTATCGATACTGAGACTTCCTGCACAACATTCTCCTCTTTTTGGCTTTTCTACTGCAGCAAACATAACTCTTTCTCCGATGATAAAAGTTATCTACTACATTAATATTTCATGCCGGCATCAAATCATTATCTTAAGAGATTGACTTGTAGTTAGCTAGAATCTCCTTTTTTTTTTTATTTATTATTATTATAGCCAGCGGTCAGAGAAAGGAAACAATATAAAAGTTAGAACTACTACATTGCTTCCATTTATATACAGTGTGTATATAAATGGGAATACCGTACCTTAATCAGCAATTACTTCTATTGCTTTATAATATGAATACAGTGTGTGTAGTTACTTATACAGATGTTTTAGAAGCACAACAATTGCTTCTGTTGCTTTATAAATGATGGTTCAGAGGCAAATATACTTAACATTTCTTTGTATTTTCTTCTTTTATATGTGAAACGATAGGACCTAATTTTGAGATCGAAGTTCTCTTCTAATGTAAAAATTTTGTTTAGTGAATATGTATTTGTGAATGGTGCATGTTTTAGAATCAAGATGCTGCTAATAGTAAATTTTGATGACGAACTTGTGGGTCCTAAGGGTGAGCCGCTGGATGGAATCCTAACCCGTATGTTTACCCACAAGACAAGCCCAAGAATTCCTGACAAATAGCACATTGAAATTGAAGAACCCCCAATCAATTTAAACCTAACGAATAGCTACACAGTATCTTCATCATTTAATAAAATTCCTGCTGAGGCACGTTATATATATATATATACTATGCCAAACTTAATTAAGCACAGAATTAGACTAATTAATCATAAAATAGTAACAACAACAATATATATGGTTTCCTTCGACTTCGTATTTGTGTATGATTCTTTAAATTTTGAAGGAAAGATTTGAGTGTAAATTTCTACCATCTCAGCGTAGCTAGACATCGTGATTGTAAACATTAAAAAGGATGTTTTCCTTCAGGACTGAATGTAAATTTCCTACTGTATTCATTTGAATAGGCACTTATGTAAAGCGTTCAGAAACAATGCAATAGTCTAAATCATCCATTTCAATGCCTAATAGATGGCAACTAATAATTTGCAGAGTAGATGAACAAATATAAATAAAAATAGAAAGTGAAAATATAAAAATCATTTCCATATATATTAAAGATATAAGCATGAATACTGTGATAACTCAATAAAACCTTAATTAATTATAACGTAAAAGCCATTGATGCAAGTGGGAATATCATGCAGTCATCGCATTAAATTTCAAGATCTTCTCAATCTAAACTAAATAAATAACAATCAATAAATAAATAAAGATAGAACAAATTCAAGAATTCCCGACCATATGCAACACTCTCCGTATTAATATCAATTATTCTTCATATATAAATTTCTACCATCTTGTAATATAGCTCATTTCTATCCACTGGTCCCGTTCTCTTCTTTGTCTCTCTCGAAATCGGGTAACGGTTCTCATTTTCCTAACGAATTTTGAGTTTTTTGATTGCTACAGTCTGTTAGCGAGGAGTTTTGTGCTTGTCTGCTTCCTCCCTTGTTCCCCTTGAGAATTTCCAGCTTCAAACGGCAAAAACTCACAAAAATTTCCATTTCAAAAAGAGAGTTGGATGGTGATAGTTTAGTCCCTTTCACATCAGCTCTCTTATTTACTCCTTTTGGTATCCTTAACTTGATCTTGGCAATCTCTTTCTCTTTCTTTCTTGATTACTAACCTGAGTATTTTCCGGGAAAAATAATATAGCAGTTGTTGTTTGGACGAGAAGAAGAAAAATGGTTTATAGTTTGTCTGATTTTTTTGACGAACCTGTTGATTTTGGAGAAACCAACTTGGCTGAAGATGATATCTTCGCTATTTTTGAGAGTTTAGACAGTGTAACAGACTTCCCTCCTGTTACACCGTTGGATGAAACTACTGTTATCTCGTATAATAATCAAGAAGGTGAAGAAAGGACTACAAGATTGGTGTCGCAGAAGTCTACTTCTTCTAGTGTTTTGCAAGAGTCTGAAACTGAGCTTGAAACTTCACCGAAAAGCAAGAGACAGAAAGTAGCAGCAGCCACCGCTGTGAATTCTTCCGATGAAGCTGCAAATACCGATGGACAGCAAAGGTTGTCTCATATAACAGTGGAGCGCAACCGGAGAAAGCAAATGAACGAAAACTTGTCTGTTTTACGCTCTCTTATGCCTTGCTTCTATGTCAAAAGAGTAAGTTGTATATCAACTTCTTCTACTTCTTAATTATTTCAGAGTACCCTAGAAGTCATTATTTCTTGAAAGTATTTCTGCAAAAACTTTTTCTTCTTTTGTTCTGCTCATGTGAGTTGTTATTTATATTTCGCATGGGTTAGGGAGATCAAGCATCAATAATTGGCGGAGTTGTGGATTACATCAATGAGTTGCAGCAAATTCTACAATCACTTGAAGCCAAGAAGCAAAGAAAAGTTTACAGTGAAGTTTTAAGCCCTAGGATAGTTTCAAGTCCAAGACCTTCACCACTCAGCCCTAGAAAACCACCATTAAGCCCTAGACTTAACCTACCAATAAGCCCAAAAACTCCACAACCAGGCAGTCCTTACAAGCCTAGATTGCAGCAAGGTTATCTCTCTCCAACAATAGCCGCTGCTAATTCTGTTGAACCATCTCCTTGTTCTTCGTCGACTTCCTCCATTGACAGTATTAATGAGCTCGTCGCTAATTCAAAGTCTGCAATAGCTGATGTGGAGGTGAAGTTTTCAGGCGCAAACGTTCTTCTGAAGACTGTTTCTCCAAGAATTCCAGGCCAAGCTGTGAAAATTATATCTGCTCTTGAGGACCTTGCGCTTGAGATTCTCCATGTGAACGTTAGCATCGTTGACGAAACCATGCTTAATTCATTTACCATTAAGGTAATTAATTAATTCTCTAGCTTGTTTACAACTTTAATTTAATTAACCTTCTCGCCAGAAAAATCTTTGCATTACAAAATGTGCTAAACAACTCAACTGTTAGGAATTTGCTTTGTTACACATAAGAAAAAAAAAAAAAAAAGGAAAAAGGATTAAATTTTACATATGGGGAAATAACCCTTGTGTACTTTAATTGGGTGAACGACATTATAAACCTAGCAAAGTCTAGCCTTGGGTCATTCAGGCTGTACCCCTGGTGGTATAAATTTGAGGTCTACATATTTTTGAAATCAATGACAATGCTTCCTTAACTTGTTTTTCTGTTTTTATTGTTTTAACTTTTCTTCCATCGATCGGTCTTTTCTGGTGTGACCCATGAACTTTTTTTCTTTTTCTTTTTTTGTCGGTATCTCTTCAAATATTTTCCTGAAAACGAAATAACAGGTGGTAATAATAAGTGGCTAGCATAGCATAGACAATCTTTGCTCAAATCTTCAAGTATGCATATGTCAATAAGATTTTTTTTTTAACTTGTAATATCAGAAATTAATGGACTATATATAGAGGTATAGCCCGATGTGTGTGTGTGTGTGTGTGTGTGTGTATATGGTGGAGTTTGATGGGACAAAATTTAGTTCATTGTAAACGAAATATCAAGCATTAATAATTTGTAGAAGTAATTAATTTCACTCTCAAATAAATTTTACTGAGCTTGCTGTACTGACTAATTAATTGCATGTCTCTGGAAAACTATGATGCATTATGCATTGCTGAAAACAAGGGGGGTTTCCCCCACTGGTTTCACCGATCGTTGAAATTAATTTATTGAGGAGACTTTGTTTTTATTGTGTTGAAAAGTAAGGATTGTGTGTATTTTGTTTCATTTACAGATTGGAATTGAATGCCAACTAAGCGCTGAAGAATTGGCTCAACAGATCCAGCAAACATTCTACTAAGTTATTGCTGATGATAGTTTCAGTATATCAAGTTCCAAACCCTAACAAAATCCTCTCTAAATCATGTTGCACATCAAATAAAAGAAATGTGGTAGGGTTTTACTTTTACCACTATTTCTATTGACATATCATGTAATTGCATGTAGAATAGTCATGACTCATGTTAGTTAGCTAGTATAACCTTTGTAATTGAGCATTAATTCTCAAGGTTTAGTTTCATGTATGCATCATGAATGTTAGGTAATTACTTCATTTCCCAAGTTTAATTTATTATCTTTTTGAACATATTGGCAAATTGTACTTAATTATATGAGCATTTGCCTTTCTGTTTTCAATATTATTAAGTTAAATGCTAATTTTTAAGGTAACTAGGCAATGATATTTATTCAGACTGAAGTACTAATCTAGAGATTTTTATTTTTATTTTCTAGTTTTATTATGTTCATGAAGATGTATACCTTGCTACCTAATATTAAGATCTAGCGGTTATAAAGATTGGAGAAATTTTACGAATTACCAGATGATTAATTGACGGTGGATGATTAGGGAATAGAGAAATTGAATAATTAATTTTGGCAATTAATTGCATAATTAACCACTTCACATTCACCCTAATATCGAGGTGCAATCAATTTCTGTAGCTCTAGAGTGAGCACATATATTCTTATTGTCTCTCTAACTAGCTAAATCAAAATCGGGGTGGGGGTGAGTCTACATTCACTTATGATCATGCATATCAGTACCAATTAATTGCAACCTCACGCACTGAACTTTAATTAATTAATTAACTAACTAAATTATCTGGACCATTTGCATCTTAATGTTACAATAAACACCCAAACATTCTAGCCGGGGTAAAAAGTGAACTGGCTTCTGAAATTTGAGGGTAGGCAACTGTCGAAATCATTGCTTCGTATACAGGCCGGGTAATGCATTTCGCGTTGAAATCATGAGTATGAAGTCCTTAAAAGTTGACATATATAGGTTCGTAGGGGTCGGCATTGCCTACGATACTTTTCCCCATATTGAAGCAACGATCGTATTGTCTACGATGCTTTTCCCAATATCGAAGCAACGATAGTTATAGGTAAATTACAATTGTGTAGTCATAGCATAGCTTATGATTGCATAGACAGATCACCTTAAAGAGCGAAACACTAGTTACTACTTCAATGGAGTAGGTCAAATGATTCAAAGAGTAAGCAACATTAATGCACGGTTATCATTATTTCCAAACTGAGTTGTCATCTCAATACTCTAAAGATTCCACTGCTAGCCAAATTAAAAGGGACAATAGAGAGGTGAAAGATCAATTCATTTCATGTAATATCATCGACACACTATTTACATGGATCGTGCAAATAAAATAAACATTTCACTTGGTGATTTTGGGTCTACAAATAAAGGGACATAAGTTAAAATTTTGATGCGAGATCATCGTCATTAATATGTCTATGTCGATGATGACAAGGTCCAACTGCTATCACAACATTAAAATTTATTAAAGATGTGGTTAAAATTGAGCACCACATGCTGTTTTTTAATTTATAATAGTAAGTTGAAGTACATTAATTCTAAACATCTTCTAGATATTATCATCAAACTCTTCAAGTAACAATAAATTTAAGTTTATGGTTTAAATATATAATTATTTAAGATGATATATAGCCACAAGTTCTATTTCCTTTTGCTTCGATTTTATACTTCACTGTCCACATTACTTCCATCATCATTTTCTTCAGAAGGAGACTTCTTTTGGTATTACGATAATTTCACTTTATTTTAAAAGTAAAGTTAAAAAATATTTGATAATATTAATTTTTAGTGAAGTTTACTCAATTTTATACTAATATATATGTGACATTTAATATTTTTATTTTACCGCAGCTGTGGTTTAAAAATTATACATTTCAATATCAAACAAAGTAAGAGAATTAAGGAGAAAGTAAGAATATATATAGTTACTAAAAACATCTATAATTTTGAGGGGAAAGAGAAAGGTAAAGAAATATAGCGGAAGAAATCAAATGGGGGTAATGATCCCTCATGATATTAGATGATAACATATAGGGATAGCAAAAATTTTCATGGGGACAAGGACTTATAGGGACTCGGCCCATTCGAGATGGGGATTGAGGATGAAATCGTTCCCCCCCAAAAAAAATGGATTGGGGATGAGATGTATTCCCATCTTTATTTTCATTTTGAGGCGTGGACTGGATGGGAACAATCTTCGATCCCCACCCTGCTGCTTCCTTGTTTTTATGTTAAATATATTTAAAATTATAAATTATATATAATTAGATTTACGTTTTTATTAGCTAAAAAAATATTAAAATAAAAATATATTAATTAATTGATATTAAATTAAATAATCAATTATAATTATTGAATTAATTTTTTTAGTATATTAACATAAGATTAATAAAGAAAAAAATTTGACTTCCAAGATTTGATTTTCTCGTCTATCAAACAATATATATATATATATATATATTACAAAATTAATAGAAAAATTTAATATGCTTTCTACAAAAATTAATACAAGATTCAATAAAACTCTAAAAATTTTATTTATTTAATTTTACTAATTTTATTTTTTGATCATTTTTATTAAGAATTAAAATTATAATTTATTAACACATTAATTTATTAATGTTTGTATATAAATAAAAATAAAAATAAATTATTTATATATATTATTTAATATTTAACATTATCAATATTTTATATGAATTTATTTTTATTTAATATTATTAAATGAAAACAGACCGAGAACGGGTGGCAATGAATTTTTTTTTTTAAAAGTAGGAACGGCCAAAAACGAAAATGTCACTCCTAAAATAGAGATAAAAGATGAACATGAGCATCTCGACCTGTTGGCATCCCATGCGAAAAGGTCACATGAATGAATGCTTTCTTAAGGAGGCATGGACCACCGCAAAAATTTGTGCTTAGGTAATTAAATTTGGAGGAGAATTCATTCTTTCAATTAATTTGAAGCTTGGGTGAATGAACCAGAATGTAGTGCACTTGGCAGCATTTAATAAGGTTGGTGAATATAGTAAATTAATTAGCAATGGGGCTGACCCATGATGCCCTAATGATTGCCCGAAGATTTGGGCCATCATGGCTCAATAACTAACAATATATTGGGCCCATTACAGTACTGCTGTTTACAGCTTGAAGTTCACAACAATGTCAAAACCAAACCTTTGTAATTAAATAAGCTCCACCGACAGAACTTTGGAGATTCACAGAAAAAAAAAATTAAGAAGTTGCTTGTGTTGCATCTGTGGCATGTGAAGTTTGCCTGGACACTAGTTACACAACCTCATCAGAAAAATTATAAGAGGAGATTTACCCTTAATGGGAACAATTCATTACATATCATCAAACTATATATCAATAAGACTTCGTTCACTGTCAAAAGCAATTGAACTTCTTGTACTAGAAATAACAAATAATTTAGAAGGAATAAGATTACTCAATGTTGCTAAGAAAAATTCTTTTGGCCAATAAGATTACTCAATGCAGCTCAGTTGAAGTTTATATGCTTTTGCTGTTATGCATATACTTCACTTTGTTTTCTTTTCGAAGGGCTGGAATGAGGAAAACGATCCTAAATTGCTGTTGTCAAATAAGAAGTTTGGATCATATTCGACATTATCAAAAGGGAAATCCAAGCCAACAGTTGGAGAGTTGGCAGCTGAGATTATCTCATTGAGCTCTGACGGTTCAGGACTTTGAAAGTTTTGATTCCCATGAAAGCTGCTGTTGATCCCACTTGGAGACGGAGAGAAATAATTAGTCCCAGAAGCTGCAGAAGATAAGCAAGAAGGTAAAAAGTTTCCTGTGAAATTGTTGTTATTAATCACCATTGAAGGCGAAAACACCTGGTTTCCAGCATTCTTGTTCGACGACGAAGGGAAGTTAAATGAAGGAAATGGTTGTTGGTGAATGTCTAAATCTTCTGTGTCAACTTTAAGGTTTTGTCTGAGATTCCAGAGTGCATCTTCTGGTTGCTGCTGAGTTTGAAGTGGTTGGTAAAACTGTTGTTCTTGCTGGGGCTCCATGCTGTTATTATTTGCCTCTTGATTTTCGGCTTGTGCTGAGGGTGGAAATATATTTGCTTTAGAAGCTTGAGCACAAGTGTGATTTCCGCGGTAGGTAACTTCGAAAGTCAATGGATCTTCATCGGATCTTTGCACTTGTTTCGTTGCCAAGCAACGTTGGACATTTCGATGAGTACACCTGTAGTAGCCCCTGTAAGGAAGAAAAGCAAAGATAATATGTGACTCATTTCCACTCAAATCTGCCCTTTTTAAGATGTTGTTGTAGCAGGAGATGTGGCTAATTTATGCACCATTAGTTTCAACAAATTTTTGCTTCTCGTGATGATGACTTTGCCTAATGGTTTCTCTCCTCTTTCTAAGCCAACAAGAGTAAAGCAAGTAGGAAAAATATGGTGCCGTAGGGCCACGGCTAAAGAGCAAGATTCAATTCCATGAGCTTATGAAATATGAACAATCTTCTCATTCTATTGATCGCTAGATCGATCTCCTATATTTATGCCTTTGTTCTTGTTCATGTCTGCTAAATTTTAGTGTTATGTTTATAAAACAAGAAATTTTGTATATGCAAAACCATAGAATTTTTATTCATTGCAAAATACAAATATCCGGGCATTATAAAATTCATATTTGACATTAAATAATGTTATACAATTCTAAATAATAATGTAATAATGTTGTATAGTGTTAATATAAAATTTCCAATATGTGAATGTCCACACTTAATAATTTGTATACAAAAATATATTGTATATATATGGTTGAATTTTGAACTTTTTTACTATATACATATAGATTGTAAAATTACATGTATGAAAACCCAAACACAAGAATTAAATATCTAGTATATGTGAAATTCCAATGTAAATTTTGAAACCCTAATTTAAAATTTGAGACATTGTTATCAAAAGTTAGTGGACCGTGCTATATATCTTATGACCACGAATGATATACGTCAAATTCAGTCCTATATGCTTTGTCCGTAGGTAATCGTGAAATGAGAATTGAAATATGAAAAACTTAAAACCTAATTCAGAAGATAGTGAAAACTAATTTAAATTTCGATTTAGTGGATGAATTATATATTAGAATGGTTGCATCAAATTCAGTCAGATGTAAGCTATATGAATATGCTTTGTGTGCAAGTATGAGCCATGAAATGAAAGGAAGTTGTTTTAAGAACCCCAATGTTCTGAATTACCCATAGTATATATGTGCTCTCTGTAATGGCATTATGAACTGTTTAGCCAATGATAAGATCTGATTTTCTAGTTTAGGACAGTCAAAAAAAGGTTTCTCTTTTCACGTGAATGATAATTATGAAGTTCTTATTGTGGAGCATTTGCTATTGCAAAAACAAATGGGAAAAAGGAGAAGAAAAGCAACAATAGGTTCTTAATTACCTGGGATATTTGGCTCCAAGAATGTCTTTCTGCCCATATTTTCTCCAGCTAAATCCATCATCAAGAGTCCTCTCCAATTCTGTCTCTGGGTTAATTCGCACCCGATGAATCCACCTTGGAAACGTTTTTCTGCAATATATATAGTAAATATTTCAAAAACAGAAACGAAAAATGAATATTATTCATAATCCATACTCTTGTTAGCAGTAGAAAAAAACTAATTATACCTCTTCTTAGAGTTGTCTTTGTGCTCCTGGTCTTTGACATCACGATCAGAGTCTTCACTCCGGGGACTTCCGCTTAGAGACGGCGGGGATTCGATTACGAGTCTCGTCGTCGGTTGCGGCTCTCCGGCTGATGAGCTGCTGAAATTGAGCATGGAAAGCGCTTTTTCGTATGAAGTTACGATTCTTTGAGCTAACATTCCTGGAGTTTGATCATTGGTGGAAGACGGCACGTTGAGATAAATTTGAAGCTGCCTTGCCTGCTCCCTGCCTTGTGTTAGCTCACTTATCAAGTTATTTCGCTCCCATTCTCCCATATTCTCCATTCAGAACAAGCGGTGAAAGAAAATGTTAATTAGTTATGCGTTCAAAAATGATTGTAATGGTAGAATCAGAAAGTTGGAGAAATATTATTGAGTTTCTATGACTAGAGGAGTCAGTGCTTAAATTAAGGAGAAAATGGTGCTGGGGAAAGAGGGAGAAATGGGTTTGGGATTAAACGACAATGCATTCGTCGTTATGAATGAATAAACTGAGGGAAAGAGAAGATTGACTGAGAAACAGTTGAGTGAATTTTCTTCGTAAGACTGGTCTTTGGTCATAAGATTACAAAATGGTTCAAAAGAATAGAGAAATTCCATTGCTGACCAATTCTTCGTTTGTTTGACGAACAGTACACGCACAGACACACACTTCCCTTGCTATAATAAGATAATTATATGTGATTATAATGAAATTGTGATATCAGATTGAGGAGATTCACAGTCGTAATTAAAGAGAGAACGTATCATATAATAGAATAAGAAAGTCAAACACGAAAATGACCAAGAATATTCAAACCTAGTTCCGCGTAGTTAGTGCTTGTATATATTACAAAACAAATTAAGGGAGAATTAATGTGACAATTATTGAACCTTTGCTTACATTTATACAATCTCTTAATTACATCAATGTGAACCATAAAGCATGGCGGATTTCGACCTGCATGGAAAGCAAAACGTGTGAATTAATCAATTTATGTATGGGTTTAATTTGCATGTGAGATTTAGATAATTTTTGGTTCACACACATGAACAAACTTTTGTTTAAATTATATTCTACATAGCATGCACCACACAAAATACACAAACAAATTTAACCCTAAATGCCTTGTTGGTCTGCAATTAGCGTTGCATCACATCGGTCTACACTGCATCGACACATCGCACTCCACCTCGCTTTCTCTTTGTAGTATGTTGTTTGGTGGTAGTCGCACTTCTTTGTCTTATCATGGTCATATTTTTATGTGAATTTGTAAAATAATTATGTATATTTTTTTTTTATGAAATTGTTATGATTAATTTTATTTTATGTTGGTAAATTTAATAATTTATGTAAGTATTGTATTTTATTTTAAAATAATGCTAAAAATTTATAGTTTTAATTAGATATGTTATAAATTTAAATTTGATATATCATAATATAAGTGTAATTAAGAAGATAAAAAATTCTCTAAAACCCTTCGATTATCTATATAAATTTAGTAAAAGTTAAATATTTGTTAAAATGAGTTTAATAATAAAATATTAAATTCACTAATAATTTTTTAAAAATTAGTATTAAATTTTTAACTTGAATGCGGACGTGAATTTAAAAGTATACGCCCCAAAAACATTATGATACTAAACTTTCAAGCAATATTTGATATTGTTTATTCGATTAAATGGGTCAACTATTAACAGCAAATTGGTGTGCATGTTTCATGGAACGGGAAAAATGGTATTTTTCAGTCATTTTCTGTCTTACTTTTGGTAGCAACTATTCAAACAAACAAAAAGGGAAATGACAAATATGTTTGTACACAAATTTAAATGTGGTTTAGTTTTAATCTCTCTACCTATTTCAACATTAAAAAAAATAAAATAAAATAATTTATAAATTAACTTATTACAATTCTAATAACTATATATATTTTTAATTGTAAAAATATATTTTTAATCAGCATAACACATTTATACAAACTTTGTTTATATTATATTCATCATAGCAAGCACAACACAAAATACATAAATAAATTATATCCTAACCACTGAACACGTTTTGTTCGTTCGCAATTCCCGTCGCACCATACTGGTCTACGCTGCATCGTCATATCACACCTCACTTTCTCTTTATAACACGCTATCTGGTGACTGTCGCACTCCTGTTTCTTGTTATCGTCACATTTTTATGAAAATTTGTAAAATAATTATATACATTTTTATATAATTATTGTGATTAATTTTATTTTATATTTGATGAATTTGATATTTTATGTAAGTGATATATTTTATTTTCAATTAATGCTGAAAATTTATAATTTTAATTATATATGCTATAAATTTAATATTTTATATTTTATAATAATAAAAGTGTAATTAAGAAGATAAAAAAAAATTTACGAATATCTATATAAATTTAATAAATATTAAGTATATGTTAAAACGAGTTTAATAATAAAATATTAAATATATTATAAATTTAAAAAGAATTTAATATTAAATTTTTATAGCCGATGCATGTTTCATGAAACTTGAAAAATGGCATTTTTCAGTCATTTTCTATGTCTTACCTTCAGTACTAAGAATTCAAACAGACAAAAAGGGGAATGAAATACAACAGAAGAGAAACATATACTTGGACCAATTCAAATTGAATGATTAAGGGCACATATTCAATTTTCATAAGCGGAAAGTGAACCCAAAATAATAGAACCATTGACTCGTCGAGAAGATATAAACAAATAAATAAAGGAGCCGCGATACGACTTGGACTTCTCGACCGTAGTTTTACACGACGAGACTCGTCGCGATCAGTTGAAGGCAAGTTAGAAAAGATACGTACCATTTACAAATCTTTAAGTTGAATCTTTAAGCGTAATCCACTCAAATCCATGTCTCCATCTCCATGGTTTAATTATTTATTTAGAATATATATCAACATTATTTGTTATTTATTCTATTAATTAATAAAATAATAATTAATATATTATATAATTAATAATAAATGCTCAAATTATATTTTAATAATTTTAATTTGTATTGTAAAATATAAAATTAAATTATAAATTTTGTTAATATACAATTTAAAAAATTTATTATTAATTATATTAGTGTCAATATTTATTTAAAAGTTAACGATAAAAAAGATCGAAAGAGAATGGATCTATTTTTAACACAATTTATTATACTGACATAAATTTTAAAAATTTAATTATTTATTATAATTTATACTAAAATATTATATTAATAAAAATATATTTATTATTAAATTTTGTTTTATTTTATTTATATTTAATTGTATTTTAAAATTAAAGTGACTAACATTTTATTCAATTTTTTTTATGAAGCTATATTTTATAGTTCAATTTTCAAATGGCTATAATCAAGCAACGTAAAACATTCGAGACCACCACAAGAACCGGGTCCAACAAAGCCAATGAGGTTCCCCCACGTGTGACAAACATCATCCAAAAGATCCCACAAAATATCCTGTCCTCCACTCTAAAGCCGCCACGCAAGCTTATGTGTCTGCTTCGTTACACTGCCATGTCATTACATAAGCTAGTATGTCGGCGCATACTATCCTACTTGTACACCTCCCTACCGTCGATTCAACCCACCAACCTTTTCTGTCCGTCGATTTTTCAAAAGGCATAATTTGTGGACAGTAATTTACGTATTCAAGGTTCTTGAAATAAAACTCAAAAGCTTTCTCAGTTTAGATTCTCTACTACAGTTTTGCCACTTTAATCCCGAGTTCAGCTCCGGAGAATCTGTGTGTTCATAGGTATGTCAGTTTCTCTTTGCATAGATCTTTCGGTTTAGGGAATGGTTATGGTGTATGTGTTTGAAAATTCGTGGGGTTAATCTCTTGCACTGTGCTAGAAGTTTTTAGTTAATTTTTGGAATGTTTTTGCCATGTTCTTGTAGTTGTGTTTGATATCTTAAGCTGTAATTTGTGTGTGGAAACTGAGGATTACAGTGTTATTTTTTATCAGTATTTTGTGCTGATCTTAGGCTTGTAATTAATCTTGTGGTGGTGTATATGTATGGTCATTTCATTTTCTTGCATGTATTATATGGATTTTAATAAAACGGAAATGGAGCCAAAAAGGATATGAGTGGAGTGGGGATAACCCAAATTATTGATTTTGATCAAAGTCACATTTTAATGGTGACCCATCAATTAGATCATTGATTAATCTATCATTGGTTAGAAGATTAATGGAAGATGATGGAGATAGTTCGGGTTTGTAGTATTATCAGTCTGAGTTTGGGTATTTTTCTGCTGCTATAAAGAGAAATTTAAATCATTTATGATAAACTTTGAAATCTTGTGATATTTGTTTTCTATGAGTGTTTGTATGCACTAGTGTTATAATAAGGGAAAAATTAAATGTTCCTTAATGCATTAAGGCTTAATTATCTATGGTTGCAGTAATTGTACCATCAGAAAGATTTCCTGCAGCACTTTTTTACTTTTGTTTAGACAGCTTGGTATGGGAGTCGTCACTGTCTCTAGTTCAGCTGCTCGATCTCCACTAGGATTAAGCACGAAATTTTCTCACCAATCAACATCAAAAAGACCTTTGATTGTGGCATTCAAAGCGGATAAAACCAATAATACAGCTTCCGTTGCACCCCACGAACAAATCCTGTTGCCAATAGATGCACCTAAAAAGAACCTGAAGAGACTAGGAAAAGGTAGCAAATCTCCAAAAAGAGTGAAAGCTGTCTTCACTGATGAGGCCTCTACGTGTCCCCTGGATGTGGATTACAATGAAGCCGCTGCCAAACTTGAGAATATATACAAGCTTAGTCCTGCGATTAAGACTTCAGATGCAGAAGATACAAGTGGCGCTGTGAAAAGCGGTCGGCGGAGAAGAAAGAGGACTATTGAAGGTGATGAAAAAGCAGATGACGGTGTTAGTAAACATGTGGTTAGAAACCTGGTTAAGAAGCCTAAGCGATTGAGTCTTGATAAAAGAGTTGAGCTGAGAAAGAACAGGGAAGAGGAGATGATCACTAAAATTGAGGAAAAGAAGGAGTGTAAAGATGAGCATGAGAAATTCGAGAAACTTCTCTGGGAGTATTCATCTTCAACGGATTTAGTCAGCTTGGATTGGAAAAAAATGAAGATACCTCCAGTTCTGTCTTCTACAGAGCATTCTTGGTTGTTCAAGTTGATGCAACCGATGAAGGTGAGCCTCCTCTTTTGAAAAGCAGCCTGATTTCCTATATGCCCTTATTCTTGACATTTAAATTGGGTAGTTTTGTGCTGCTAAGTTCTATTTGTTATATTTTTAGGCACTCCTTAAAGTGAAGGAGCATTTGCAGAAAGATGTGGGGAGAGAACCCACTGATGGTGAATTAGCTGAGGCAACAAATATGAATGTGGTTCAAGTAAAGAAATGTTTGGAAGTTGGTCGAGCTGCGCGTAGCAAGCTCATAAAGGTAAGAATTTATGTATCTTCCACTACTTTTGTACACTTATTGTAGAACCGCTGGAAGGTTTCTTTAACGCTTAGGGCACATATAGGTAGCATATTATAAATATGTAGTATACATATGCTTGTTCTAGCATATGTTCTAAATGCTTGTGAATAACAGATGATGCTCAGTTGTATCAAGTGCAGTCTTTACCTTAGTTCCAGCAAGTTGGTTCACTTTAGATTATTTGCCTGCAGTTGATTCTATTAATATTATATTTTGATTCTTCCAAGGCTTTGGCACAAACAATGAAGAGAGAAGCATTTACAGATTATGCTTTTATTTGTTGCAGCACAATCTCCGGCTTGTTCTATTTGTCATGAACAAATATTTTCAAGACTTTGCAAATGGCCCTAAATTTCAAGACCTTTGTCAGGCTGGAGTGAAAGGACTTATCACTGCAATAGATCGCTTTGATCCAAAAAGGAGATTCCGGTTATCAACATATGGTTTATTTTGGATCAGGCATGCTATTATACGTTCGATGACAGTATCAAGCTTTACACGTGTTCCGTTTGGCCTTGAATCAGTATGCATTCTTCCTATTTAATCTTTGTTTTTCTAATTTTTGTTTACAAGATCATGATGATGGATACATGCAGTTGACAACGACTTGTTTTAACTTTTACACTTCTATTAATGCAGGTTAGAGTGGAAATTCAGAGAGCCAAAATTGAGTTGTTGTTTGAGCTTCAGAGATTACCAACTGAGGAGGAGATAATTCAAAAGGTTGGTATCACCCCAAAGAGATACCGTGAAGTGATGAAGGCTTCAAAACCCATACACTCTCTCCATTCAAGGCATATGGTCACACAAGAAGAGCTCATTAACGGGATTACTGATGTTGATGGTGTTGAAAATGACAACCAGAGACAACCTGCTCTTCTCAGGCTTGCACTTGATGATGTGGTTTGTATAATAAACTATAAAAATCATTGTTTCAACCTTTTTCTATCACTATTTTTTTTTTCTTCAAAAAAATAGGGTCATTTCCTAGTTCATGCCATTTGGAATCCTAGTTGGTAATAGTTGATAACCAACTATAGCTTAAGCTATTTTTTGGATTGAGGTGTTTTGGCTTTGAAGTTATAGCTGGTGTGGAATGAAATCACTAGATTTCAAATAATAAGTGAAAAATTTAGTGGTCCTCATTAGCAGTTGTGCTTTCAGCTTTAAAAGCACCACCAGTCCCAAACTAAGCCTTAGTGTATATTATGATCAACTGGATACCAGTAACTTACAACCTTTTCGTGGAACTACTTTTCCCAGCTTGATTCATTGAAGCCCAAGGAGAGCTTGGTGATCAGACAGAGATATGGACTAGACGGTAAAGGTGACAGAACATTGGGAGAAATTGCGGGGAACTTAAATATTTCGAGAGAAATGGTTCGTAAGCATGAAGTTAAGGCTTTGATGAAGCTCAAACATCCAACTCGAGTTGATTATCTTCGCCAGCATGTGGTATGAACTGTTCTACGTCATGTGCCTTTGATAATACAATTTTCTCCCTCTTTCTGTTCTTATAGCACGCATAAGTGGCGAATACTAATGATCTGTACCATAGTCATTTAACTCCATCTACATAGAATTCTCTTACCATGTTCTGTATATTGAAAAATTTACAAATCACCATGTATACATGATATGTAGTTTTTCTTTCCTTTAAAAAATCTGTTAGTGGCAACAGTTGCTGAATCCATCATTTTTCCGATGTCTTCACCAATTGATCTGGGATTTTGAGGCAAAATTTGCTGACAGAGTAGGTAATGCTTTAACTTTGTCCTTCCTTTTGGATTAGGCATGCAAACTTTGATATTGAATTGCACAAGTCAATGATCCTTTTTTGCTACATGATTTGAGTTTTACTAAACAAACCATGTGGCATTTTCCTGGGGAATGTTGGAAAGGAAAGAATTAAAAAAGAGAAAAAGAAAAATAAATTTAGAATGGAGTGGTTGGATTGGGAGGTAAGTGTATTTTTACCCTCTTGTTAGATTCTATATCTTCTTTTTTCGTTTTCATTTTAAGTTTTAACACAAACGCCAACCCAGCCACAAACACAAATCAAATTAATTGTCCTCCAAAGTTATGATGTTAGGGAGATTCAAATTTTAAACCTCTTATTTTCGGGGCAAGAGACCTAATCGACTAAACTGTTTCTAAATTCTTTATCATACTTATGACGTGTGCCAGTTTAATGACAGTTTCATAGCATTCTTGTGATAATTGAATTATTCCCAGAAATATTGTAAGCAATCTGACTCAAATAGGTTGCATATTTATAGTTACAGTAGTATATATGAGTAGTTTTACTCTGGAAAATAGGTTGAACAAATGGACTTCTACAGAGGATTGGAACCCTTGAAAGAATTTAAAAGGTTGAAGAGAAATAGAGAAAATATTTGAATTCATTAACAATCGATGACATGGGATTTCAGATTTCTCTAATTCAGCTTTCTTCTTTCAGCAAACCCTTCATTGTTTTTCATTATCCAAAACCTCTCTATCTCTTCGGCTTTCCTTCCTGGAATTCTTCCAGCTATCAAATCCCACCTGAAAAACAAGCCCATCTTGCTAGTGTTAGATTTTTCATACTTAAATGAAATTAATTTCTACCAAGGTTGTTGTCATGGTTTGTAGCAAATGTCAAAGCAATGCTTACCTCAAGTCTCAAGAAACTGACAGTACAGAAAGCATGCTATCTCTGTAATAATTACAAGCCATAAATTTCAAGAAGGTGACAACAGAATTGCATGCTATGTCTGTAATGATTACAAGCCATAAAGTCCTAGGATTCATAGGTCCTCAATTTCAAGCAAAACAAACAGGCCAAAAGCCAAATTTTTTTTAATTAAAGTTGAGAAACGTGTAGTCAAAAATTGAAGCCGAAATACTATAGACAACACATAATTAGTCCTATTCATGCTCATTAATTATTGTAAATTGGGGTCTACCATCAATTTATTAAAACGAAAATCACAGTACAAATCAAATGCTTGAATCGTCACTACTAACTGCCAGCTTAAGTCAATCCGAATTGTCCAACAATTAAATAATCAGGTAACAACCCAAATAAGAACCTTTTTCCCTTTCTGTTTCAATAATTAGGGAGATACAGAAAAGCAATGGAAAATAAAAGGGCAAAGAAGGCAGACAAGCACGGGAAAGATTTTGTGAAGATCCTGACTTTTTTAATAGATGAACAGTAGGGTAGATGGGTTTGTGCACAAATATTAAATAAATCAAACCGAGTATTTTATGATATATGCGTATATAATGTTTCTACTATGTCTGATATTCGATAAACTGGAAGGATAAAGAGAAGATTAACACGACTCTGTGCAAGAAGCACAAATCAGAAAATAAAAAAAAAAAAATTCTTCAAGTTTAGTGGTTTAATTGTATAACTACCTGTCTCCAATGAGTCTATGCATTCTGTAGATGAGATCTTCTTCCTGCTCTGTCATGTCAATGAATTCCCATTCTATACTGCTAACTTCTGTTGAACAAACAAATATGTGAAGCTCAGAATCTATAGAAACTAAGAGAAAGAACAAACACAGAAGAGTGAGAAAAAAAAATTACCTTCAGACTCAAATACTGATGTTTTGGCTTGCTTTCTTTGACGTTTGCTCATATTTTCCATGGAAACAGAGAGAAATGAATCTGGGAAAAAGGAGAAGAAAAGAAAGAAATCTTATGAAACGGCTTAGTGATTTTTCTGCTGCCCCAAGAAAATGTTCGAGCTTAAATGTTTGTTGTCTTGTTGGCTTATGTAGACTTGTAATTGACAAACTCGCCGTGTGATAAAGGAAAGCAACAGGCAAATCTATTAAAACGTGGGTATATTTGGTAAGTTCATTGTCATTAATTTGGTGAAGCTTTTATTATTATTATTATTATTTTTGACAAGACAAAACATGATCAAAATTTTTGTATGGTAATTAGAACCTTGTTCTTATATGAAGATAAAACTTGGAGCTTTGTTCATAATTTTTTCTCCCTTTTTGCTTTCATGTACAAATTAACTAATAGCTAGTAAGTGAGTATGGGTTATAAATCATATAATTTTATTTTTTTATTTTTTTAATTTAGTAGATGAGTTTTAGATTTTAAAATTTAAAAATAAATACGCGATGAATTGTGTATCTGGATAAAATATTCTAACTATTACAAATTTATTATTTGTAATTTTCTTGTGTAAAATATCCCTAAAATTATTGGATCTTAGTAATTAAGATTCTCTCTTAATATCAATTTTTACTTTTTTTTGGACCCATATCATCAAATGAAAATGAAATAATATATAAATAATACTTTGATATGATAGCATGTGAAGTTCAATTATAGAATTTTGAATTATGTTATTAAATAATCAATAGATATCCACATAATAATATAACCAAACAAATAGTATAATCAAATAGTCAATTACCATGTGAAAAAAAAAAAATCAATTGCTTTAACTATACATTAATGTTATTTAAAATATTAATGATTTTTGTGTATGGGTTGTAGTGGTTGATGAAAAAAAAAAAATCAATTGCTTTAACTATACATTAATGTTATTTAATATATTTATAATTTTTGTGTAGGGTTGTAGTGGTTGATGAACAAAATGAAAAATTCAATTGTTATAACTATACATTATAAAAATATAAATATTTATTTTTATTCTACAAGTTTTGCCGGTTAGGTGCATTATTAGGTGCATTCGGGTACGATAATTAATAATTTTATTTTATAATAAAATAAATTAAAAATAACATAAATGAGTCGTATTATATATATAAACCCTTATATAATTTTTTTTTATAAAAACAAAAAAAAGAGGAATAAATTATAGGATAATAATATATAATATATAATATTATTTTATTAATTTATATAAATAAAATATTTTTATATTTTGAATATTACTGAAAACAAATACAGCAAGAGAGAATCTATTAGGTACACTCACTTGTATTGGACTTAGAAAAAAAAATCCTGCAACTCACAAGAAGAGCAAGAAAGCCATTGCCAATGCCATGCATGCAGCGGCAGCAATTCATTGTAAAGTCACATACGTCACGATTAAAGTTGAAATTTCTTATCAATCCAGTAGTCTTTACAGAAAATAATACTCTTTCTCGTGGTTCTTTCGTTTGTCTTCATATTATTCTTCACACATTCCCTTTTTAAAATATTGTCAAGACCATTATCTTATGTACTTACACAGATACTGTTATGCTCCGAATAGATCTACTCATAATAATTACTGCAAATTTTTACGATACTTTCTTTATATGTAGGCTGTATAAAAAAAATCTGTAACACTTTTATGTTAATCTATTTTATCTTAAAAATAATTTATATACAATAAATTTCATTCATAAGATCGCTATAAAAGAATTGATCTCTATAATCAATTTATCTATAATAAATATCATTTAATAAAAATAACATCATAAAAATTATTTTATAATTGAATTAAATAAAATATAAACATTTATATCATATTTTAATTTACAAAAGTATTATAAGAATTCATTTACAATCATCCAGTGGGATATTTACATATGTAAGTTAAGTAAGTATCTTACTGGAAGCGTTGTAAGCTCTCTATTGCTACCCTATACTTTACAAGTACTAATACTCTTAACATAAAATCTGTAATTGTGAGAGATGAGTATACATCTATACTCAGTAAGTAAATAAGGTATATACATATATACATATATGCACACGCATTTCTAAGATTCAATGATGTTGAAATTTCGTTTTTAATATGTTCGAAAATACATATATACATTTCATGTATAATAAATGTCTCTAAGTTAGAATTTAGGTCTGTATTTAATTTTTAAACAACCAAATTGGACTGGCCATACTTTTTCGATCGTTACCTTGGCCGATGTAACATCAAAAACCATCAGTGAACATTTTTATGCATAAAACCATATGCAATGAATGTTTATAAAACTGAAAACTATTTATCATTTTTTATAAACCATTTATTTCTTGCAAAACATGTAATTAGAAAACAACGTTTGTCTCACTGATGTTGGCTCTGAGTAGTAGTCACTTAGTAACGAAGTGATTGTCCTCCACATTTTCATCAAGTTCATGAAATCCCTATAAAGTCGTCAAAACTTTCCATAGGGTCTCTATATAACCGCGCATTCGCGCACCGGCTTATAATAGGTTTACAATGGCTTATCTTCCCTTATACAGCCTCACTGCGGCACCAATAACCTATGTAGCCTTTTATAAGTCCGTCTGCAGGTTACAACCCTGTATATACAATAAATAATTTGGTATACTAGCCATCTATCAACAACCGGCCTTAACAGTCTCATTACCAATATACATACTTAAACACAAATCATTTACAATTAAGGTTTTCAATGCATTTAAATCAAATCTGGTCCTCCTGGCCATATCATTTCCAAACAATTATCATAAAAATATATAAATCAAATCTAACCTCCTATGCCATTTCAGCATGTATATCCAATCATTTGCAATCAGCAGATCAATTAGGTGAAATATCACAATATCATGAAAAACATTTATAAACTGTTTCAGTTCAAATTTCATTTTAAATCAAAAAGCAACTTGTTTTTAGTATACAAGCATACATTTAAATATTACACGCATATATTTACTATATATATATATATATAAATTTACTTAAAGAGGATAATTATTCCCACTAACAATCCCTCGCGCCTACTCGATCCTTCTCTTGGATCATCGTAACCTAATACCATACATACATAACATACAAATTTTACTATTTAAATAATTAATGTAATTGCACTAAATACAATTCTCGTGAAAAATGTGACTAAATTACTTACTTTAATGCATTTCACTAAGTTTAACTAACTAAGACCATTTTTCCTATTTCCAGCAATGAAATCTTATGGCCGAATTATTTTAATTTATATTTTCACGTTACATTTTAACTATTATATCGAATAATGAAATCCCTATTCAAATCACATATTTGTCCATTAAATATGCCTAATAAATTTAAATTAATCAATGTATGTGTGAAAATTAATGTCATTAAAAAATTATTTTACCCTTATATTCGAATAATAGGGTTTCCAATTCTCCCCCATTAGAAAAATTGTCTTCAAAATTTCATGTAATAGGTATGTCGATTGAATAAATTACAAATACTGTTGTGGCACGGAATGTTAGACTCTCAAATTATGTCATCGACATTTGAATTCTGTCACACAACTTTTATCCAAGAATGATTTTTTTTTTTACTTTTCAAAACTCGAATCTGCCAATCAATTATCCTCATTGAATAAATCTTATAATTTAGATCACTTCTAAACTTTACTTGATGTGTTTTTGAAATGTGCTAAAGATCTTACATGTATTTCTTTAACTTCAAAACATGGAACACATTATGATTTATTGCCAAGTTTGATGGCAATTACAATCAATAGACTATTGTGCTTACACATTTCACTATTTCGTACAGCCTGCTTAAATCAAGAATAACACTTTCTTTAACTTCAAAAACGAATCCCTCTCTTCCAAAGTGATACTCTTTAATATGTCATATTGTCAACTTTATTTTTAGAACTTTTGTCAATGGTCAGCATATGACTTTTGTTTGTCTTATACCATCTACATGCTCTTTCGAATAATCTTATTCTTATCAGTAGAGGTCTTTATTAATTCAACTTTCTTTAACTTCTTTTCACATAACATAAAAGTATTCCTCGGTTTCCACAGTACAAGTTTCACACCATACTATGCTAATACTAGCCGGATAACTATTATTATATGTTAATTCCATCGATAACAAGTGTATATCACAGCTAGCTCTCCACTTTCACCTAGAATATACAGCCTCTACTACATGTGCTGCAATCTCTAAATCTTTATATGGACTTATCCCTATATTCACTTAATATGTCTCATGTGATCCTTTAATAGTTTCAATTTTAAAAATTTCACCGATCGATTCATATATAACATCAATTCTAAACATATGATGTAATGTCTCGGCACTCGACTTGGTCATTGTTGGCTTCCCGCCGACCTAAATCTAAACTACCGAGTTACTGCATTTCAATCCAGTGTCCCTCACGAGTCCACTGATCAAGTATTTGTCCCTCGGTCCACTAAAGTTTCTTGTCTCCGCTACCGAGGTATTTACTCATTTCCCTAAAGGAAGATCATCTCCTTCATAACTCGAACTATTTCATCACCTACCTTAGTCTCATTAACCTCAATTTCATCACTTATCTTACTAAGTTGTTTACCACTTCTCAACATGGAAGCCTTGCAATGCCCTTTTTAGATAACTTCTGTCTTACTAGATAAATTATCATATGCACTAAAATTAATGAAATTGGTTAATTGCCCCAATTGCATCTCCATGTTTTTGTTCAAATTTCAACATAATTATCATTTTATTATATTTTCTAAAATCTTTGTATTTACTAAATTCTCAATTGCTATCTCATAAGGCTGCTTATTCTCTGATTAAGGTTATCTTAGCATTCATCATACTTATGCCATCTAAATCATACATACTTGCAATTTTCTTTAACATACCTTTTTTATTTGACAATTAATTATTATTATAAGTTATTTCTTCTAACAATCTATGTGTCTCTTCTGCTTATTTATCTAATAAATAAGCACCTCCTATAACTTTATCTATGGTAATTCTGACTGAATCAGTTAGTTCACTATAGAAAATCCCTACAAACAATCAATCAGAAAGACCAACACTCCTTCTATAATTCCTTAAATATTTCCCAAACTTGATACAAAATCTCACAATCAACTTGTATTATTATTTTAACTGTAAATATGTATTATTAACTTAAAAATCCTTAAAAATATTTTAAATAATCTCCAACACAATTACTAATCGTAATGTAGCCAATGTATATACTTTATGGAATTAAAAATATATGAATTACATCGGTTCCTATAACAAGTTTTCCTAATTATTCTTAAAATAAGCTTGATATATCCTTAATATAAATCAAATGTATAATTTATTAACATCTTGCCAAGAAAATTTAGGCAGAGTCTCCTCTATAATTTAGATAAATCTTACCTGTAATTAAACATAAACCACTTTAAAAAAAATTTCAACATTTTAATATACTTCACAATTCATACACTTGAAAGCAACCCATAACATATATCAATAAAATTAATTCAAATTCTCATAAATAACTCGGAAAAAAATCATCTACTCATTAAAACCATGTCAACTAATATCAATACACTATATAAAATAAATTTATTTGTCTTCAATAGAATTTCTTAATATTTTAAGATTGCATCAATAAAATAATTCAGTAACATCATCTTATAACTCAACTCATGAATAATTATCATGATGTTCTCAAATATGATATTAACTAAAACTTCAATTTTTCACTCTTTTAATTATTGAGTTATATCAGTATATACAAAATCTTACACAGTAAAATAACTCAAGATCACCACATTGAGACTTGGTTTTACTCATAATTTGTATCTTATGAAATATCACCCAAAAAATATATATGTTTCTCAATCTTTTTCTAAATTAATACTTTTGATTAATAAACTTGTCAAAATTAAAAAAAAAAACTCATAATGCTTGTATCTCTTTCTAAGGGCAGTTTAATAAACATCATTTTCCTAAATCCTTCACAGATAATTCTCTGATCTCAAATAGATCATAAAAAACTACAGTTACATCTTTGTAACTAATCAAAATATCATTTAGACAAGGCTTCAAGTACTTATTTTTAATAATCACTTTGTTCATCTGACTGTTATCAATACAAACCTTAAGGTATCGTCTAGCTTTCCTATAACAAATGGTTGTGCTCTAAAACAAATCACTGGGTCTAATGAAACTCTTGTTAATTTATTCTTAATACAAAATCCTCGAACTTTGTACGCTTCATTAGTGTCATACAATATAGAGGCATATATATTATGTTAGTTCTAGATATAGAATATATACAAAAAAAAAAATTAAAATTATCATTTCAAAGGTATTCCAGACAACTCTTCTAAAAATACTTTTAGAGATTTATTTACAACTGAATCATACTCTAATTGTTTTCCCGAACTATCATATCTGCTCAAACCTAACTTTTGCGATAATTAATCCATTCCTTAAATTACATCGAACTCTTTAATCCTTAAAATAATATTATTTACTTTCAAAATATTAGCTCCTATTATCACTCTGAAATGTTTAAATACAGTTTCTTCTGAGCAATCTTTGCTCCAATAATATATGTACTACACATTCCTGATATAGAAAAATTAATTTCTCAATTAGCATGATATACAAAAATGATGTACTTATTAAATATCTATCAGACCCGTGACAGATACACTTCAAATATTTAAACCTCACCCATCTCTCTTCTTCTTCTTTATATCATTATATTCTTTATATCATTATATACATATATATACATATATATATACATATATATATATATCATTATATTCTTTATATCATTATATACATATATATACATATATATATATATATACACACGCGAACATATATGCATACACACATACATATGGTAGAAGTTTTGGTAAACGAGAGAATCCAATCCCATCCTTTTGTTTCTATATGTACGTTTAATTCAGAATTTTATTTTTGGGCCTCGGAGAATGGAAAGAGGATAAGGATCACATCCTGACTACTTCCACTGCCTGCAAAACTAAACTAAAAGAAAATAAAATGAATTTGTCTTTATGTGTAGCCATCAAATAAGGAAAAGAAATGCTTATTCAATTGACAATATTAAGTTGTTGAGGACCCAACAAGCATTTTTTTCTTGAATGACTTCACACACAACTAAGAACTCTCAATAATGATTCAAGATTTATTTGTGTGTGTGTGTGTGTGTATATAATTTCCATCCATACCTAACCCCATAATTTGATTATATGCTTCCAAATTTATCCAATGAAAAAGAAAATCATTAGCAGAATTCCAAGCATTATCAACAGTTATCCTTCTCATTAAACATCACATTATAACTTCAAAACCATCTTCCCACCTAAAAAGATTCATGAACTATGCCTTATCTTATGCTCCTCTTAAATTGTTTGGAATAATTTTATATATATTACAATATCTTTTGCAACTGTTTAACGTTTTGGGAATTATTTAGATTGACTGTTTTATGTTGGATTGTTTATATTAGTCTATGCGCTCATCTAGTGGACTATCATGTTTGAAATATAAATATAGTATTAATTTAGTTGAACTCTTGTATCATACTAACTTTGTATTATGTATTAGACAAGTATCGTGTTTATTTCAACTTGACCTACCTAAATTATTAATTAAAATTAACAAAAACACTTTAAGGATCATAGAAGTACTTCAATAGTGTTTCTCTAGAAAAAAAAAAACTTTTCCATGAATAAGTAATGGTGATATCAGCTAAAATACTCCCATATCTTAATTATTGGTACAATTTACACAATGGGTTTCCTCTCATTGGGTTGAATTTTGTGCCCATGGATTGATTAAAAATAATGTCCAATTATAATACTAAGTATTGAGAAAGACAAATGTATGACTACTTGTATCGCAAGTTGCAAAATGGAGAATATCATAGGAAAATGAAAATGACAACTGCAGTGTCATTGATATATACCATGAAGTTGCATCATGATAGAGACAAGAGAAAACGTATATACAAAAAAAGCATCAAAATCAACACCTTGTTGCAGAAAGGAATGCAGCTATTTGTGTCAATTTGATTTGCTTCAATTAGGAAGAAAAGAAAAAAGAAGCAAAGCTTACACTTCAATTTACTATTATCTCCATACATATATCTTTCATTTTCCTATGGTGGAAAAAAAAGAATTCCAATACTTGACTAGAATAAAAGCTCAAACTTTTGTGTCTCATCAACTGATTTTCATTAAAAAAAGATTCTCAAAAATTTACCCAGTACATGCATAACTAATCTTGAAAAAGTGAAATCTTATAGCTATGAAGTAATTAATTGTCAGTTATTTATCTATACATAAAACAACAAAAAATTCATATGCTTGTAGGGAAAAGCATTATGGGGAATAGTTTGATTGATACATTTGATCAAAATAGATAAGACACAATTGGGTTGGCAAATCATGTTTTGGGATGGATTGTAAGAAGTCATACAGTTCATACATGGTCAATCAGTGACCTAATTCAGTTTTCCATTTTCAAAATCAAAGCATGTGCCTATTTTACCTGTTGCACTATGTTCAAGCTTCTGCATATCAATGAGATTGATTGCTGCTTGGCATTACCAACAAAATGAATTTTCCAGTACTTTCTTTCTGGCTGGAGGATATATTCTAAGTTCTCAGCATAACATACTTGAAGACCAAGTGAATATTGTTCTCAAATCACCCATCAAAATATGCATCTATACGAAGACTTAGTAGTTTCAGATGAGTGGTCCAAATTGGCCTACTTTCCAGTTTTACAATAAATGATTATCTTCATATTAAATTTTGCCTAATAGACTTTTAACTGTTAAGTCCAAAAGTTATTTGTGATTTCCGAGGTGATCTGTTTAGTGAGTTAATGGGCTTGTGACATTATATGAGCAGCAACAATCATATATTATGTATAATTATTACTTTAGTTAAAATAAAGGTTTCCAATTAGGGAAGAACATTCAAGTACCAGAACCAAATAGGACTAAATAAGGCATCAGAAACCCACTGTTTGGTTGAGGATATAGAATTTTGAAGGATTGTTGAAGCAAAATAGAATAAGAATGGTAGACAGCTTAAAATATGCGATGTGCTGATCAGTTCAACATCATAAGAAATGATCTTCTTGATCACAAAAAATAATGATAATAAGTAAATAAACAAAATTGTTGGATGGGAATAGGACCTCCACTTTTAGACATTTGTATTTTGACAGGAACAAAACCACCCTCAAATGTGCCTTATTTCATTTCAGAAAGTTGTTAAAACTATGAGCCATACAATACTCCTTTAAAGGATTGATTTGGAATAAATTTATTAGTTATCTGAAAAGCACAACACAACATTCAATGTAAGAATGGATTGATTCTGAGTAAAATTATGCTCTTGTTCCAGGAACCATTGTAATCTGAGAATTAGAATAATAACTTTCTGTATTCTTGTAAGGAGTTCTCTGGATGCTGGATAATTTCTGTAAAAACTTTGTTCTTCTGATCTTTATTGGTAACACATGAGAACTGATGTGATCAGGGCCCTACTATTCATGAAATGGTCATTTGATCAGCATCAAATCATCCAGGGACAAAATTGTGAACTATGTTAACTCCATTGACAATCAAAGAAATTCTATGTTTATTAACTATGTGCTACCTGTTTTATTGTAGTTCAAGATCTTAATTTATGTGCTAATTACTTTTCATTAAAGTTATCATCCACAGACAATGCCTTAATCTCTCAATTACTTGACACAAAAGTGGCCCTAACCTGAAAGCACGATATCAAATGGACTTATCACATAGACCACGCAGAACAAAGACAGAAGAGAGAAAGAAGCCCAAGCAGAGGATCACCTAATCAACCTGCTCTGATACCCAGTTACCACTTGATCAAAAACTTAAGATCATAGTAATGACTCAAACATTAATATTAAGCTCTAACAATAATTAACAATAATGTTAATAATGTTAAGTTTTTAGTGCCGTATTGCACCAAACTAACACCTAAGAAATTTTATTTCAAGTGGGTAGTGGAAGGCATGTAACATCTTCCACTCACAAAGAGAACCAAATCATCAACAATAGCTTTGTTATTGTTCCTCTAATTTATTGTTCAAAACTAGCAGAGCCGTAGATGAAAACTCAATTTGCATTAAACAAATCCAACAAAGCTCCATATTAGAGCAAAGCTATTTCCATCCACAAGTTTCATAAAGTCGTATACAGCACTTCTCTTTCTTTCAATTTTCTATTATTCTCTTTTTATCCATCTTCCATTATTTATATACCCTCGAGGGTGTTAAACAGTCCAGTCGACTTTCTTAATTAGTTGTTAAGAGACTCTTCTAGTTGGGACCATTTCTTCATCTTAGGACCATCTTTGACGGGTGAAAATATGGGAGATAGATTGCGCCTGGCAGTTGGAATCATGGGTACTTTCTTTGTTGTTTATTGTTTCAACTCCCTAGCATTGTAGGCAAAAAAATAACATAAAATTGACCAAATACATCAAACCTGCATGGTTTTTTTCTTGCAGGAAATGCAGCTTCTTTGTTACTTTATGCTACGCCAATGTAATGTCCAGACACTTTTCTATTGCATAGCTGATTTCATGTTACTTTATTTCCTATAAGATTTCATAAGTTAAAGCAATTAATCTTGGAACTTTTATTTGTTGCCAGATTAACTTTTTCAAGGGTGATAAAGAAGAGAAGCACTGAGGAGTATTCATGCATTCCTTATCTTATTGCACTGTTAAACTGTCTCCTCTTTACTTGGTATGGACTGCCTATAGTAAGCTACAGGTGGGAGAATTTCCCCGTGGTCACCGTCAATGGCTTGGGAATCTTTCTCGAGATTTCCTTCATTCTTGTATATTTTTTGTATGCTTCTGCAAGAGGCAAGGCAAGTTATTTTAGAGTTTTATTTGGTTCCTACACTTGATAAATAATCATGGCAAGTATGCATAAAAAAGAGTTATCGTTCAAGATCGTAGAAACTGATCAATATGTGTGTGAGAAATGTGTAATTTACGCGTCCATTGTCAGCTAATTGTGTCAACATATCCTGTGCAAAACTGATGTTCATTATTCAGAAAAAGTAAGGAAAATCATAGTATTCTGGCTTGCATGCATGTATATGCATAGTTGACAAAAACAAAATAGATTAAATATCTTGAGTGCACAGATGAAGGTTGCTGCTATCTTGATACCGGTTATCCTAGTGTTCTGCATCACTGTTGTTATCTCCGCATTTGCATTCCATGATCACCATAATCGCAAAGTGGTTGTTGGGAGCATCGGGTTGGTGGCCTCTATAGCGATGTATGGTTCTCCGTTGGTGGTTGTGGTGAGTCATCTTTTCCTGTTATTATTGCATGATACCATTCTTCTGTTTAACCTATACCCGCAACGATGAAAAAAGGCGAAAAAGTAGTAGTTGTAACTTAAATTATGCATGCACAATATAAAAGCTTGCAAGTCTTGTATCTCCTCTGAAGTCATTAGGTCTTGTCACTGCAGAAGCAAGTGATCAAAACAAAGAGTGTGGAATTCATGCCGTTCTACTTATCTTTTTTCTCATTCCTGGCTAGTTCACTATGGATGGCCTATGGATTATTGAGCCATGATCTCTTTCTCGCGGTTTGTGATGCTACTAAATTCTCCTTTTGCTATAACACTAAATGACAGAATAACTTATGTTGTGAATTAAATAACACAAGATGAGAGTTTTTCATTTGATTTCCCTAATTTTTGCAGTCTCCTAGTCTGGTTGGTAGCCCCTTAGGCCTCCTCCAACTTGCTCTCTACTTCAAGTACAGGAAAAGGGTAACTATAGAAGAAACACAAAAATGGGATTTAGAACAAAATGAAGAGAAATCCAAACAGTTGCAGCTCGTGATGAACAACGACACTAATTGCAAGAGTTGAAGAATTCAATTATAAGGTGTGACTATGTTCCTTTCAAGTGTCCTTTAGGAACTAGAGAAATGACTATTTATTCCTAAATGAGTAAGATCCATGCATTTCAGCTTGTGAAATTGAATTCATTGCTAAGTCAATGTTTGTGCATCAACAAAGTTTTAAGATGTGTGCTTGTTTGTGACAGGGGAAACTTCATTTCGTTGGACAATAATTGCAGTTACCCCTGAATAGAGAAGGAGAAGCTAAAGTTGTCAAAAGAGGTCCTTTATTGCGAAAAGTTTCTTATGTAAAGCTTGTTAATTTAAGTGATATCTGAAACCAATAAAAACTTACTTTTTCACGGCAAGCCTGAAATCCATGTGATGTGAATCTAAAACAGGAACTGTGAATTCATAATTCAGTGAGCTTAAAACCCAACTATCCATCTTCTCGAGACAGTGATTCCCAAAAATGATTTTCAGGACCTGATAACTGCAACAAATGGTCCACTATTAATAACCAATTACTACCACTATGAAACAATCACCTATGTGTCAGCAAAATCATCAAAAGAAAGTGTCGTTTTTATTTAATTTAAACAGAATGGAATCATTTCAATAGCAAGCTTGAAGAGACAGGTAGACTTACCTTTTTGGGGCAATCGTGAGTTTTGTGGTAGCTTTTACAAAAGCAATAGTTAATCTGCATCATCATCATCATCATCATTATGGTTACTTTTCAATAAGGGAAAAGCTAATGAAAGTATTTAATCCACAATGGTTATACATAAATTGTAATTTTGAAAAGGATTGTTCTAGGAACCTATTCAGTATTTGACGATTGCAAGTGAGCTGTCGTTGTTCAATATGCATGATGAATCAGGACAACACAATGACAATGCAAAGAAAATGACAGACATATCCAATGCTGAATTTTGAAGTGTTATGTTGCCAAAGCATAAATCTCTCAGCTTCATGAACCTGTAGTGCGATTAATCCCATTAATCATAAAATGAAGCCTTAAAAAACTGCCTACCTCAAACAGTGAAGGGAAAATTTGCTACAATGAGCTCAACTGTGAAGGAACTGATGTTGATGTAGAACAAATAGTGCCATCAATGAAGGCATCTTAAATTATGAAAGAAGCAAGCCGTAATAACATTGCTGCAATAAGGCACACGGATTATAAAATAATATGTGACCCAGATATGTGAAAGAAGATGGATATTAACTGTTTGCTTTAGATCAAATGGGAGGAAACGGGTGATTTTCAAGCGAGCCAAATTTAAAATTTGGATGATACAGCTAAAGGAATTTGATCAATGGTAGTATGTTGAATTAAAAGAACCGGACACTTGTATTCACATAGAATCTCAATCAAATTGCACATTAGAGTTTAGATTTTCTGTTAGATGGTCCAAAGTGGCATAAATCAAATTACAATTTGGATAGATTCTATCTTCTACAGAGAATGCATAAACTCCACTGCTTAGCTCTATCCAACTGCAACCAGGATTTTTTTTTATTTGCAAGTCCGTCAATCGCTTCCTAATGCGCATCTTTTACCCCCACTTTCCCGATGTTGCATATTTGTTGGACAGAAAAACATAAGCAGATGGTGCCATGGGATCCAACCCAAACATCTTTTCAGCTACCCTCTCACCCACTTCCATCTTCCTCCAAAACCAACAAGCACTGAGCCAAGCTCCCCAGACAACAGCATCTGGTTTAATTGGCATCTCTTTAATGAATTCCTCAGCTTCTTGCAGATGGTCTGACCGACCAAGAAGATCCATCACACAGGCATAGTGTTCTAGAGCGGGTACTACTCCATAGCATTCTTCCACTAAGTGGAAAATTTTCATCCCTTCATCGACTAGACCAGCGCGACCACAAGCTGACAGAATTCCAACAAAAGTAACAGCATTTGGGACTATTTGTTCTAGCATATGTTCAAAAAGTAAGACTGCCTCAGAACCAAGCCCATGATGTGCAAATCCATTAATAAGAGCTGTCCATGCTGCCACATTGGGTGAAGAGATGCTGCTAAATGGTGCTTGAGCTTCTGCAATGCTCCCACACCTGGAGTACATATCAATGAGCAATGTTGCGACATATACATTAGACTCAAACGGTGTTTTAATCAAAAGGGCATGAAGTAATTGTCCCTGTTGAAGAGATCCCAGGCACGAGCATGCATGACAGAGAACAGGGGATGTTGATATTGTACAATCTACTGCCAATCTGCGCATTGTCACATAAAATCCCAAAGCTTCTTCATGCAAATTATTTTGAACATAACCTGACATCATTGAATTCCAGGTCACTGGGTTTTTTTCACCCTTTGTTTCTTCAAACAGCTTCAAAGCTTTCTCAATTTCACCATTTCTGGAATACACCGAAATCGTAGTATTCAAAGAAACTAGCGTTATATGTGTCATTTTCTAAAATAATCTTTTCGAGTCTTCAACTTGACCTTTAATTGCATAACCTTTAATCATCAAATTATATGAAACTGAATTAGCTTCTGTCAGTCTATTAAAAATCAGCTCTGCATCTTCAATCCTACCCATCGATATGAGTCCATCAATAAGCGAGTTTGAAGCACTCAAACATGGCTTTACCAATCTATCATAAACTCTCATAGCATCACCAAGAGCTTCACATCTACAATAAAATTCAATTAGTGCACCTTCAATTGAGCTATTAAATTCAACTTGAACAACTGTCCCTTCACGCATAACACAGAGTCTACCACAAGCCCTTATAACAGTGTCCAAAGTATATTCATTAGGCATCACCTCGCCACTCTCTCTCATCCACCAAAACATCTTCAAAGCCTTCTCACAACCCTCTTCACTGGTTGCATGCGCTGAAATTAACGTAGTACAAGCCACTACGTCCTTTCTCGGCATCTTCATAAACACATCAAATGCATCACTCATTAAGTTGCATTGCACATAACCAGCAAGCATCAAACTCCACAACAACTTGTTATCATGGTGTAATTCATCAAAAAACCGCTTAGCTTCTTCAGTTTCAAAGCAATTCGCATATAAAAAACAACAAAGCGCTACCTACAAACTCAGAACACTCGCATCCACATTTCAAAACAAGATAATGAATTTGTTTTCCACGAATCAAAGACTTTGATTGTGCACATACGCTTAAAGTAGCAGAAAAAGTGGTATCATTGAGCTTAATATTATTATGGTGCATGGTTGAAACTAGACTAAGAGATTCATCAAATTTGGCCCATCTTTGAGCATTGCTTTGCAGTTAGTAATCCCTGAAGAAGGCAGAAACAGCTATAAGTGGTCGAAATATTCCTTTTATTCGGAAAATTATATTGTAATATGTAAAGCTTATTGTTTATTAGATTTTGATGATAGAATATTTCAGTTAAATAAAATCTTTTATAGGGATCAAAGAACACTGCCAGATGGAGAGAAACTTATAACATGGCCAAAGGGAAATGAAAATACTTGCCTTTCCATATGACTCCAGGCTAAAGATGCTTGCGTCCTTGGGACCAAAGAGAACTGAGCTAATAGCAAAATCATGTGCAGCCCAGCCAGTAATTTGTAGAACGGCAGAAATGTCTTTGTTAAGTTTTCACAGTATGTACAACTGCAAATGTCAACAAAGGTGTTGAAATCATATAAAAACCATTAACTACTTAACTAGAGATAAATTACATCAAGCCGCAGAATTTTTAAAGGATACCAAACATGTGGATCATTCCATCAATTGCAGAAGCTGCCAGAATCTTGCCGTTGTGATTAAAACATTAGGAAGTTAGTGCTGGTGGATCTCTTCACCGAGAGGAGGGACTGTCTTCATAGAAGTTGGAATTCATTACGAAACAAACTGGAAACAGCATTCAAATAAGAAGTTCAAGGCACATACCATGGCTTTCCATGTTTTCATGTTCCAGACCGTTACCGAGGCAAACTCCCAACTATCAATATTACTTGAGCCACACCAGCAACTATCAAGAGTGAGAAAGCGTGAGAGAGATTATAATGAATGAATTGTCAATTTCCTAAATGATACCTGCAATGACGATATATGCTCTCAAATAACACCCCACCAAGTGGTAGCAGTTTTTAACTATCTAAATTTCACACTTAAGCAGACTGATATATGCTCACAAAATCTATCATAACTTCTGCACATGCAGAAGTTTCAAAAATAAGTGAAATAAAATAATTTGGTAACAGTTAGCAAACTGCCATTCCTTTTAGCTATTCTTTTCTATGACCAAGAGAATGAAATCATATGTATGCAGCAACACTAGTTGCAGGTCTGGCAACACACAAATAGACTTGATTCACAAAGTGATTTTGTACCCAGAACAATTTTCAGTGAACTTCTAGTATTTCAGTACAACTGAATAAATATTAAACAGCTCGACGAATGTACGAGGATTGCAAAATATAGGAATACAGTTGGTCAGTCAAGCCAGCAATTGAGTGGTCACAGGGACAACACGGTATGTCAGGTGTCCAAAAGACCCATTCACAGAACAAAGTGATTAGAACAAAATTGTCGTCGTTAGCCTAAAGCTAAATGGTTCCTCTGCTAGAAATTTTCATAGAAATTGATTTTCAGCGCTGAAAGGCCCTTATTTCAATTGTTGAGAACATCAAATTCTTCTGAGTCTTAATGTTCTCATTATCGAGTATTATGAAGTTTAAGATCAACAACTGGTAGGCAAGGAAAGGAAAAAAAAAAAGTCAATGGTAGGGAAAAGGTTCAAAATTTTGATCTGGTAATCTAATTACAGTTGTTTGTGTGCAAATTTAACATCCACTGGAAACTTACTGGCTAATGTTTAACCAGAAAGCAGTCATAAATACTTTATTCAGGTAAAAGTCTTAAAAATAGTCATTTGAACGATTAAATTTTGAAAAAAATACCTTCTGGATCCTGCTGCAGATACAAAAATTAGTTCTACAGGTCTGCACTTTAGGTCCAAGACACTGCAGCAAACAAAAAAAGTGAAACAGAAACACAGATTATTCTACTCCTTAATTGCAGAAAGTATTTAAGTACCTAGGAAATTCTTCAGTTGTATTGAGATCACATACAACAATATTGGCATCAACGCTCCATGGTTTAATTCCTGCATCAGCAATGCCGTTCAGAATCTTTTTTAAAAAAAGAATAAGTTAACCCCAGAAACATTAATAATTTAAACCAATAAAAGAGGATTTAAAACAGCATTAGTAGTTGCTGAAATTGCCCATCATACCACATGGTATATTTACACTCCCTGTCAAGCTACATATTTTCCACCACACAGCGTATAGTTCCATTTCTAGAAGCTGGAGTTGACGAATCATATGTTCATTTCTTTTGTTGAATATGCATAAATTCAATAGTATCAAGTAAAGTGGATGTCAGAAATAATCAAGCAGTTAAAGAACTGTGAGTAATTGAGGCATGCCCAAGGTCTTATCCAGCATGATGAATACATTAGGCTGTCCAATGAAGGTTCCACCCAATCTGGAGTTTTTGAACCAAAAGTTGGCATTAATTTTATTTTTTTTGACACCCAGAAATCCCTTCACCTTTGTATGTTCACCATGTTCTAAACTACGTACGACAGGCCAACTTGAAGTGAACAAACACATCCACATAATATGGTGCTTAGTTGAAACTAGACTAAAGGATTCATTGAATTGACTCATCTTGAGTAACCAGAAACCTTGGTGTTACTTGAAGAGACTGTTCGGTTGATCGAACAGGTTACTAGCAATATCTAGCCGGTTATTTTTGGCGATGTTCGTAAAGTTTATGCCAGACGGTTGGGTGTTTCAAGATTGTTTATGGGTCGAGTACAGTTTCATGTTCTCCCGTCCTTTTTGCTTTCATTTAACCGGGAAACAAGATCTTAACGACATTTTGAAAACAGAGAAAATGCAGTCGAAACACAGTGTTTTGTCTCCTATGGCGTGGGGTGTGCAAACCACAACCTTCAACAACCAAACTAAAAAAAATGGGTTTTGAACTGGAGTATAGATTCTTTTAGAGTAAATTCATTGATTTTTTTATAATAAATTTTAATTATAAAGATTATTGAACTAAAATTGAAAGAAAGAAGTGATTTAATTTTAAAAACAAAAATAATTTAACCCTATCAAATATTTAAATATAAATTCTTAATCATTAAATTACATACATAAAATTATATAATTTATTAAAAAATTACTATTTATTTAATAAATTACATAAAAAAAATAATTAATATATTTATAATATTTTATTTAACTTAATTTATCATATTATTTATATAATAATTTTAAAAAATCATAATGTGTATATATTTATTTTAAAATTTTTAAATAATTTAAAATTTTTAAAATAAATATATACATGGTATAATTTTATTAGATATATAATTGTATTATTATAAAAAAATTAAATTTATCTTTTTAATAATTTGTAATATTAACTCGAGTAATAATATAATATTTTTTTAATAATTTATCGTATATTAATTTTTTTAATAATTTATTTATTTTTTCTTTCGTTCACTCAATTTTTTATCATATATACAATACTTTTAAAATTTAATTTAAATGATTTTATTGTTTAAAATTTTTTTACGAAGTTAAAAGTTAAAGAAAATAATATAATTGATAAATATAATACTCTATTTTTAAACAGAAACCGAATTAAAACAGAAAAAAATGATACTTTGTTAAATAGAATAAATTTTAATTTTAAAATTTAATAATTGAATTATTTAGAGTAGTTTCAATTTTGAGTAAAATCGAAACCGGTTTTGCAATCTTGCCAAGCGACTGACCCATAAATAAAACGCTCCGTTTTAGATGGATAGCCTTCATTAAAATCACCGTTTCATGGATTACGCTATGCAGGCACTCTCATCAGGTTCATCAGCCCACATTTCTGGGCCAATGTGGCGCGGTTTCCCGGCGGGCTGGACCATCACTTAAAACTTTACACGTACTAACTGTCTAAAATTTGTAATACTTCCAATATAAAAAAAAAAAAAAAGATTTCAAGAACTTTAATAGTAAGACGACGTACAAATTTGATCTTATTAATTAATTTACAAATTACAATCTTCTCAAGCTTTCCTTCATTCTCTTCTGTTTTGGGTTTGCTTCTGCAGGAAAAAGAGCAAGTTACTTTAAAGTGTTATTTGGCTTTTTCACTTGATTTATAATATAAGCAGCAGCTGCAGCAGCAGCAAGCAACCTTTTCACTTTATAATATCATTTCCTTAATTTTTGCAGTTCCTGGATCTGATTGGAATCTTCTTAGGTCTCCTTCTGTAATTCAAGTACTAGAATTATGGTGTGCAGAGGAACCAGTCCAAAGGCAAGTGGAATACAATCAGCAGCTCCATAAATGATTATTGTCTATCACTTTGCTGCACTAAATTATTGTCTCTGCACGCTAAATCTACTGCATATAGAGCAAAAGGGCTATTCGAGAGAAAAGTAATCAATCAATTTTCGTGCATTCCTTAGGTAATTGTGCTGGTGGTACCGACTTCCATTCATTAGCAACAATAGAAAGAATATCACGTTGCATGCTGCGGTTCCTTCATTCTCATGATTAAGGTAGATTTGTTTCCTCGACTAGAAACAGGCCACCTGATCTATTTTAATTTTCTACTTGGCTTTTACATGTATAAGTATGTGTCTGTGGATTACCTATTGTACGCTACAAATGGGAATATTTTCCTTGTGATTACCATTTACGTTATCCTTCTTCTCGAGCTTTGTTCATTTTCATATATTTTTCAGTTTGTTTGGCAAGAGAGCAAGGCAAACTAAAATATAAGAGAATGAAGGAAAGCTAGAGAAGAGAACCATGGAGATATAATCCTTTCACTTGCTGCTTACAATTGGGAGTGCTCCCTAAAGAAATCTACGGCCAGCGGTTTGTTCAGAGACTCCCAAAGTTTCTGCATCAAGAAGAAAGTTCATTTCATTGAGCATGGTTTTGCTGTTACTCAAGAGGACAGCAGCTTACTTAGATATGGACGACAAATCTTAAAGAAATTAGTCCAATAGTAATAGAGGGAGGGAGGGGGAGGAATAATACTCTGACATAAAGCATTGGGTCCTCAGGCGCACGAGCCCACAAGTATGGGACGATTTGGACCACTTCCTTTCTCAGTCAGGCTGGCCCATCCCAAGTAAACCTTTGTCTCCACTCACAATACATACACACAGGATGAACACACGTGTTCTCATTCAACGTCAAACTCTGCGTAAAAAATGATCTCCATGCATGAAGACACGTATACCCGTTCAACGGAGACCTCTCTATCTTCCACTATCACCTCTTCACTTCACATCTCTATCTTTTTAACTCTAAACCTAAAGCCAACAATAAAATCTCGAACACCAAACACTTACAATCACAAATTAGATCTTATTTAATCCATCTTTGCTGTATAATCTGTGTGCAATAATGGTGAAGCTTGCATCAGCAAGAGAGAACCGAATGTACGGCCCCAGGTTGTCGAGAAACCGGGCGGAGTACATAAATGCAGGGCTATACGTGTTTGCTACCATCTTGCTTCTCGGCGGATTCGCCGGCGAGTTTTCCAGGGAGCCCAAGTCGGGTTTAGTGCTTTTGCTTATAGCTTTAGCGTTGATAATGGTAGTTAATATTCATGATCTTGTTGCCCATCTTGCGGGATTCGATTATTGGTTTCCATTAATGGAGTATGATATCCAGCTCGCGCTAGTTGAGTTTGCTGTTCCTGTTGTTCAGATTCTGGGGACTCTTCTCATGTTCTTGGCAATTCTCTTTATCTTTATTCAGGTTAGTAGTTATGACGTCGTTTGTTTATGCTGTGTGGTTTGTTTAATTGCGGAATGGAAAAATCTGGTGTGACTGTTTACAATTTGCAGGAAGAGAAAAATTACGGGTTCTTTAAATTTGAAAAGCATGCTTTGAACATGCTTATTGCTGGCCCTGTTTTGTGGGTGCTTGGATCGATTCACAACTCGTGCCAAATCTATGAGAGAGCTGATGGTCATGTGCAAATCTTGCAACAAAGTGTTCACATACCATTCTTGATGGGGAGTCTGTTGTTAATGGTGGGTGCAATTCTCAATAGACGTGAGCAAGCTGGATTTATTCACCATGGGACAGAGCTTTTGGTAAGTTTTCATTATAAAAGAATCTAAGCAATTGTGTTCTATCTTCAATTAAGAATAGGAAGAAAAAAACTAGTGCCTCTATTTAGAAAGTTAACCATTTCACCCAACCCGAGATCTTGGATTTACTAATCAATTATTTGATCCAAAAATTTTGAAGTATCATCTGAAGAGTCGAAGGAAGCATTTGAAATATGTTCTTGGAAGTGTTTTTGCAAAAATCCGTAGGAACTGCTTTTGCTGAAAAGCTCTTTGGACAAAAACACTTCCAAGTCTCAATCCTGAAATTGCTGTGGAGTTTATTACTAAATATGTACATACTATAGGCAGTGCAAAGTACTTGATTAATCTGTCAAAGTTTCTTTATGCAGGGCAGGAATTGTGTTTGGTTGGGAATTATTGGAAGCCTATTGCTATTCTTTGGGGGATTGATGAACGTAGTTAAGCTATTCAAGATGCAGCAAATTAATGGACTGCGGTTAGAGAAACTACGAGGAGGAGCACATGAACGGCTAATGCAAGAAAGGGAAGGCCACGTCCCCCTCATCATAGAAGAGCAAAGGAGAAGGAAGAAGCCAGCGGCAGCAACAGAAGAAGCAGCTGCTGTCCCTGCCCCTATCCCTGTCCCTGTCCCTGGCTCAACGCCTTACAAGGATGTGCTTGTTGGCCAAACTTGAAGTATTGTTAATTTGCAACGAACAGTCGGATTATATAATTCTTGAATTCTCTTCATGTCTCTCTCATTTGGTACTGCTTGTTCACCATATTTTGATTCTCATGCAATCCTATAATATATAAATAATCCATTAACTCTTTGCCATTTCTTTAGTTTCAATCCGAATATTAGTATGCAACTTGAAGTCTTGAACTTGACCTTAGCAATATACAGTTCTCTCTTCATATTCATTCCAAGCGATGCATGAGACCGTATGGTAGTGTCCCTCGTGGTCTGTAAACAAAAAACGACAAATCGGCTGCTTCTTTTATAGAGAAACGGCAAATCGTTTAAGATATGTAATTGGATATCAACTGAACTGAAAAAGGGACGACAAATCGCTTATAAACTTCTTCGAGAAACGAGAAATCGGCTAGTAGTTAAATAAATAAACGGCAAGTCGTCTATAACATGAAGGTGGAGCAACTTGTTTGTGACCATTTGTACGTGCTCTGCTAATTTTACGAGTTCATCCTCGCCTCTGCAAAATACCCATGCGACACTCTCGAATAGTAGTACTTTAAGGGTCGTTTTAACAAACTGACGTACTCTTTAATTTTGATCTACCTTAATCTTATTAGAAAACCGACTCTAACCCTTAACTAATTTTGTGATAGAGGCAAGAAAACTCTCATTATGTCGCAACACACGAGACTAGAAACACACAATATATTTATTATTTACACTCCAATTAGTATACTTGAAAATTTAGGATATAATGCCTAACATATTAATTCACGTGGCTAATTATTTACTAATAAATGGTGTTAAAATTTGATTTATGTGACAATTTTAAGAGAAAGCTTTGACATCCTTGTTCCTTCTCTCTTAAAAATTAATTTGGTAGATACAATATTTTTTTTAAAATAATAATAGTTATTTGAATTATTAAAATTATCATTGTTATTATAAAATCATTTAATTTAATTTAAAATCGACAATTTCTTTCAATTTTTTTGTTTCATAAAAAGTAAATCAAATTTTACGATTCTTTTAACGAGACAAAATAATTTAAAATAATAATAATAATTATTATTAATTATTTATCTTATTTAATAGCTCTTAAAATATAAAAATAAGTTTAATTAATTTGATATTTTAAACAAATTGTTAACGAGACTAATTTAAAGAGAAAATAAAAATTAAATCATCCAAATAACGGCTCTCTACTAAAATACGCCTCTTGTCTCTCAATCGCTAACCTCAACTGGATGCACAATACACCGACCCGGCGCCAAAAATATATTATCGTCACCAAAACCCGATAATCGATATTGGATAACAAAAAGAACAATCCACAAGTCGGTTCAGTTCACTTTGCTCCTCCGAAACCCTAAGTTCGAAGTTATCACAAAATCAAGACTTAGCTCTCTAATTTCTGTCAGGTATTTGATTTTTAATCTTTAGTATTTCAAGTATCTCCCTATTTGCATTGTTTAACAGCATGGATTATTTTTTTATTTCTCTCAATTTGCTCTCTCTTTTTCTGTTTTGTGTGACAAGATTAATAATGCTGTGAATTGATGCTATAATTTTGATTGCGAATCGGTAATGTTTATATTTCGTTTTCCTTCAAATAATTTTTCGGTGTATTTATTTGTTGCGCCTTGGTTCTGTTTGTCTTTGCAATTTATGTATTTTAGGCTGTAAAATGATTTTGCAAGAAATTGGGGTTTGTTTAATGCACAATATGGATACGATTCTTTGTTTTGGAGAACTTGGAGCTAAATTTCTTAAGAAAATGTGTTCTGATTGAGGATATCGAGTAACGTTTGTTGGATGCAATCCTAAAATACTAGTTTAAAATCTAGAAGAGAATGAGAATTTTTTTTGTTATTTTATGTGAGATTTATGCTCCAATTTTAACCGAAAACTTCGTATTCTCACTTATTTTTTAGAAACTGTTTTCAAATGTGAACAATTGTACCCTTATGGATGTTATTCTGTTTTCCAGTTGTTCTGGTCCTTACATTGAAGGTCGATTGTTGGATGTTTTCAAAGCTAGTTTCAAATTCCGGCATAAAAGCATTTTAGCATATTGTAAAGAAGTCATTTGCCAGTGCTTATAATACACACATGCAGAAATTACAAGTTGGGGCGCTCATTTTTTAAAATTTTTGTGAAACAATGTAGTCTCAAAAGTGAATATGAAGAAGAAAGTCACCCATTTAGACAAAATGTACTTTTATGAATCCTCCATGTATATTGCACATCAATGCTTGTATGTAGATAGTGTGTAGCCTTTATATATATATATATATATATATATTTGTGTACTAAAAATGAAGAGTCTCATTCTGGTTTGGGTTATATTGTAGTAATTGAAGGGGCGGTGTATATTTGTGGTTTTCTTTGCTGGGTTCAGTTGGTTGTGCAGAATGGCATCTGTGTCTAGTCAGCCACAGTTCCGTTACACCCAGCCCCCATCTAAGGTGCTGCATTTGAGAAACTTACCATGGGAATGCATAGAGGAAGAATTAATTGAGCTTGGTAAACCGTTTGGCAAGGTTGTTAACACAAAGTGCAATGTTGGAGCTAATCGGAATCAGGCTTTTATAGAATTTGTAAGCGGACTTGGATCTTTCTGTTTTTAATTGCTTCTCTAATTTTTTGAATAATATTATTAATGGTTTCATCAATCGTATTCTTTAATGTTCTTCAGGCCGATCTGAATCAAGCTATTGCAATGATATCATATTATGCTTCATCCTCTGAGCCTGCTCAAGTGCGGGGGAAGACTGTCTACTTGCAGTATTCTAATAGGCAAGAAATAGTAAACAACAAAACAACAGCAGATGTTGCTGGAAATGTACTATTGGTAACAATTGAGGGTACAGATGCACGCCTTGTAAGCATTGATGTTTTACACCTGGTAAGTTCATTTCATGCCTTCCTTTTATGGTTCAATGAGGTAAACATATTACCGAACGGTGTTGTCAATGAGCTTCTGTAATTAGGTTGTAGTTTGTCATGCTTTGGAAAGCTTTTGTTTGACATGAATGTAAATGGATCAGCAGGCCCATTTCAAGGAATTATCTCCAATGGCAGCTTAGTGCATCGGGAGAAAGAGCACATGTGTGTTTGTCTCCTTTCTCCTTTCCTTAACACTGACTCTTTCTTCCCTACACTTCCTCCTTACCTTCCTATTCGTAACAATCTAATATATTAGGGTGATTTCATTTCTTTTCTCTTGTACATCCCTTCTCTTTTTACTTCTGCATGCTCTATGTTATGTTTTGATTATTGTGTTGTTTATAATGGCATTGGTTTTATCCGTTTTATTATTAATTTTTTCAGTCTTTTGTGAAACAATGCTTTAATCTATTCAATTTTATTTTGGTTTTAGTTTCTTTTTGGGCCGTGAACATCAACTCTATGTAAAGTTTACTGAGTTTGAGTTTTTTCATTTTTGGGTTGGGTTTGGGGATCCTTGGTGGGAACACTGAGTTTCTAGGACAGTCAGTGATTCTCTTAGTTTTGGAGTATATGGAGGTTACTTTTAGCCTTCAACAAATGGACAAATTACTGGGAAGTTTGGCATCTTTTTTGGTAATACAATGTGGTCAAGTGCTCGATAACCTATTGAATGCTGGCCTTTTCTTGTTCAGTTTTTGGAATATAGATGTTGGTCAATCTATCCATTATTCTTTCTTGGCACTCTAGTATGTATTGGTTTTTGCACAAGTTTGTTTTTGATTGATCATAAAGTTGATGCAAACTTAAGTCTTCCAGGAATGATAAAGTTCCCTATAATTTTTTATTTCTCTACTTCAACATTTTGCATTTTTCTATTTATTTTTTTCTCCAATATATAAAATACTGCTATCTATTTCTGTTAAACCTGGAATATGTATTTATCTACATTTGGCTTTCTGTGGTAATTATTAGAAGGTACAATGCAGGATATTTGCCTTTGAAGCTTGTATAATATTGGTTTCACTATATCTTTTCTAAAAGTCATTTCAGTAATGCAGGTTTTTTCGGCCTTTGGTTTTGTGCATAAGATTACTACCTTTGAGAAGACAGCTGGTTTTCAGGTATAAGCACTTACATTCAGTTACTAAATTCATTGCTTATTACTTGCATTCTTGAAACCTGAACTCATGATTTACTATCTTTTTAGGCATTGGTGCAATTTTCTGATACAGAAACTGCCTCTTCTGCAAAAAATGCCCTGGATGGAAGAAGCATCCCTAGGTGACAATTGTATTAATTTTTTGACACGGTATTTAGTTTAACTGTTATGGAATGTATAGCTGTAGATGATGTGTATATGGTTGGAAATGAACACATTATATGATAGCCCTCATAGTTTCGGCAAAGAATTAGCACACTGTTTACTAGATTATTCTATTATCTAATGAATTTGCTATGTAAACCATTATATGATAGTTTGTTGGACATTCATGTTGTCTTATATGAAGCTATGTGCTTTACCAGTCAGATGAGGATTTCATTACTGTCAAATATGCCACATAGATAATCTATTGACTTTTGCTGCCCTTCGTATCAGGTATCTTCTTCCAGAACATATGGGGCCGTGTGCCCTTAGGATCACATATTCTGCACACACAGATTTGAGTGTGAAATTCCAGAGTCACCGTAGCAGGTATTCTACGCTTAATTAATTTGGATCTGAATCTGTTTTAAATTGTACCAAATGTAGTTGTCTCCTCCCCTGCAAGAAGACACTTGTTTTTTTCTTGCCCGTCATTTCCCCTTCTCCAGTGGTTCTAGATGTGCATATTTTTTATTTGCTAAACTCCCCCTTATCTCTCTCATCCTTATTGTTGTTTTTCTTATTTTATGTTAATTGTACATTTCAGAGACTACACTAATCCTTACCTTCCTGTTGCTCCATCAGCCATTGATGCAAGTGGTCAGGTAACTGGGTTTCAAAAGTTTTTTGTGTTATATGTAGTGGCAGTTAGAAACTGTGTTCTAATTGTCTGTGATATGTGGCTCATGTGAAGCAAGCAGACCATGGTTTTAGCCTAAGTGAGCCCCATACCAAATTTAACAATCTATTCATGTATTCTGTAAAGTTTTCACAATACATTCTTGTGTCTTTTGTTTTCCTTCATGCATGAAAGCACAGTGTGGCCACTTTCAAACCTTTGTATGTGTGTCATACATGCCAAGTTGCAATTTGCAGGCAGCTTATATTTTACATGATACATAAGTTTGGTGCATTATTAGGTGTCGCCTATGTATTATTTACATTATTTTCTCCACGTTCAAATTATGACATGCTTGTTTGCTTTATTAATTGGGATGTCATCATTGCAGTTCAGTGTGGGTTTTGATGGAAAAAAACTAGAACCGGAGAGCAACGTACTTCTTGCATCTATTGAGAACATGCAATATGCTGTAACCTTGGATGTTTTGCACATGGTATTTCCATTCACCATAAGTTATTATTATTATTATTCAAGAATGCTTGTCTTATTACTGATTGATCTGCCCCACTTTGTCCCCATGGTTAGGTCTTTTCTGCTTTTGGGCCTGTTCAAAAGATTGCTATGTTTGATAAGAACGGTGGACTTCAGGCTTTGATTCAGTACCCTGGTAAATCCAAAAACCTGACAACTTGTATTTTATATAGTCTACAATTGTTATTGTTGTTACATGTAGGCAGGCTTGTTAAGAGAGTGGCCTTTTGTTACTTCATTATTTTATACGTCAAGCAACAGACTAATCTGTTCTGAATAATTTGCCTTTTCGATGAATACCACGTTCCTCAGAATGATTTATTAATCTTAGATGTCATTTGAGATGCTTAATTGAGGTCTCAATGGTACCATTGGTTGCAGATGTTCAGACAGCTGTGGTTGCCAAGGAAGCCTTGGAAGGACATTGCATCTATGATGGAGGGTTTTGCAAGCTTCACATATCGTACTCTCGCCACACTGATCTCAGTATAAAGGTAATTAAATTGTACCCTTGAAATGGCATTGTTTCCATGAAAACTTCAAGGGTCTGCAGTTTAGAATAGTTGATAAATTAATTTCTATTTGAGACAAAAAGAGCATGTTAATATTCAGGGCTTGCTATGCTGATTACAGGTCAATAACGATCGAAGCAGAGATTACACAATCCCTAACACTCCCATGATGAACTCCCAACCGTCTATACTTGGGCAACAGCCAGTTCCAATGGTGGGCACCGCCACTCATCAGTACAACGGGACTCAGTTTGCTCCGCCTCCTGAGCAGCCCATTATGCATCGGCCTTCAGCAGGATGGGGAGCTGTTCCGGCAACATCGCAATCCATGCCCATGATGGGTAATCATCCTTACATGCCGCCAGGATCAATGCCTCAAATGGGGCCTGGGATGATGCATATGCACGGCCAGGGGGGCGTACCACATCCTGGGACAATGCCCCCGGCTAGACCAGATAATATGCAATAGCATATCCTTCCAAATTGTTTGTGTTAGTTTTTTGCTTCAATGGAAACATCAGTTGACCAAACAAGCCTACTGATGAAGATTTCATAATTCTGAAAGCTGAAAAAACGTTCTATTTTTATTTATTTTTTTTGTTTTTCACCCTGCCATATGAAGGTAAAATTATATAAGCGGTGGGCTTGAATACCCGTTGCAGGTGCAGGATTGTTATGAACTGCAGTTCTTCTTTAATGTTGGTGCAAATTAATTAATTTCCTTTGAAGAAACTTTTATGTTATTCTTTAGCCTGGTCATGAAATTGCTGCCCTTGCTTGCAATTGTCCTCTGAGAAAATTTTTTCTTCGTATACTGTGCTTTACGAGCTCCGTTAACGCATGAAATGGCCGTGTTTCTAAATGCTTACTGTTATTATTTTCTTTATTTATTTTGGAAAAAGTAATAAAAAAGGTATAAGAACATTATTGATTATGTGAAAATTTATTTAACAAGAACAATAGGTATAGTAATTCCTCCGGATATATATTTTTTTATTTCGAATTATTCGAGATAAGGTTTTCACTTAACTTCTTCTTCGTCTAAGCAAAATTCTGAGGCACTCATCCCTTCTTCTGTCTCTCTATGCATAGAGATAGATTATTATTAGTATACTGTAAACAGAGAGAGAGAGAGAGAGAGAGAATTCTCACACTAAACCCTAACCAACAGCAATGGTAATCATTCTTCAAGCTTCTCTTCTCTGCAAACCTTCACTCTCTCTTACTCCTCCTTCAAAACAACACCGTTTCGGCCCCTGCCTCTGCTCCCCTCGTCACCACCGTCATCACTTTTCAAGTTTGCGGTTCCGTCCCCTTCCTCAGTTAATTTCTTGCGCATTGCACCCGGACAACGTGGATTCCGAAGATTTTAAATTGGTTAATATTTCAAATCCCGATTTTCGTGGTGATAAGGGTCCGGATACTTCGGGTGAAGTTTCGAAGTCGAGTATTGAGGACTCCGCAATTAGAGAAATTTCGAAGAGTGTGTTGGAGGTAGGGAAGGTGAATGGCGAGGGTAATTCGGTGAAAAGTGAGGGGGTGGAGGAGAAATTGGCGGAAAAAGAGGGTGCAAAGAGCAAAATTCTGTTACTGGTGTTTTTGATGGGAGTGTGGGCGAGGATGAGAAGAGAAATGGAGAAATTTAAAACGTGGGATTGGTTGAGTTGGTGGCCGTTTTGGCGGCAGGAGAAGCGGCTTGAGCAGCTGATTGCTGAAGCTAACGCCAATCCCAAAGATGCAGCAAAACAGAGCGCTCTGTTAGTTGAACTCAATAAGCACAGGTTGGATTATGGGATTTTATTGGTGTCTTTCAATCTTTTGAAGTTCATTTGTTAGGTGGCTTAATTATGCGTTAAAAGTGGTTTTAAATGGTTTAAAAAATGCTTTTTGTATTTATTTTGTAGTGTTAGGTTGAAATAGATAAAACTGAAATTTTATAATCAATGAATGCTTAGAGTACTTTTTGAACATAGATGCTTATCTAGGAAGTGTCTTCTAGCTCTTCGAGTACGGTGTTTTGGTTGCTTAGAAAATAAGTGATTTCAACAGTGTAGGAGTGTATTTGGAGCGTTGAAATATGTGTTGTATTTTACTTTGAGGTGTTTGGATGAAATAGATAAAAAAAAAAAATTATTGAATAGAAAAATGCTCGGACTGCTTTTTAGGAAAGCATTGAAAGGGTGAATAAAAGAGTTGAAATGCTTTTTGGAAAAGTGCTTTATAAGTGTTAAAAGCACTAACTAGAAAAACACCACTATACGCAGCCCCAATGGGATTAGTTTTCTTGTTTTTCAGTCCTGAGGCTGTTATCAAGCGGTTTGAGCAAAGGGAGCACGATGTGGACAGTATAGGCGTTGCAGAATATCTTCGAGCCATTGTGGTCACTAATGCTATTGCAGATTATCTTCCCGATGAGCAATCTGGAAAGCCTTCTGCCCTTCCTGCATTGGTAACAATCTTGTTGCTTTGTTTCACTTTTAATTGTTGGTGTGTTGTAATGTACATTCTAGTATGTTTATAAGTAAATTTGGTTGTTTTAACTGAATGCATTGCAAATCGTTAGAGACTATTTTATTTGCTTTTACAAAGTGGGTAATAAAGTACAGAGTTTCTTCTGTTTAAATTTTTCTGCCAACTACTCCCTCCTTTTTGGTTTCTCTTTCTTTCAGTTTTTTTTTTTTTTTGTTTTCGCATCAATTTTCTTCTGACACTTGCTGTGTTACTTGGACTTTCTTCTTCAATGACGTTATTGTTTTTTTTTTTTTTTTTTTGACAAAGTAGTTTCATATGTCTAATCAATTTAAATTTACTTGTAGTTGCAAGAATTAAAACAGCGTGCGTCAGGCAATGCAGATGAGCCATTCCTAAACCCTGGCATATCAGAGAAACAGCCATTGCATGTGGTGATGGTAAGGATCAGTCTTGAAGTTAGCCTTACTGCCCTTGCTTGGGGAAACAATATAGTTGGCACCCTATGATTTTTGTACAATCCATAGTTATAGGATACGAGATTTATATTCTTATTTGTTCTCTACCTCAGCACTTTTTGATTATCTTAGTGTGTATTTGTTATGAATTTTCATATCTTGATTTATTTTATTTCCTCTATTAGGTCGATCTGAAAGTGTCTAACAAACCACGATTTGCACAAGAGCTTATCTCAACTATCTTATTCACTGTTGCAGTTGGATTAGTATGGTACGAGTCTTTATTTTCTTAATGCAGTTTTTCTTGATTATTCTGATCTCTAATTGTTTAAATATAAGATGTAAAAGAAAAGTTCTCTATGTCTCTTATGTGCAATCTAAGTGATGCTTATTGTCTTTATGAGTGATTACACTTGTTAATAAGAAAAATATTTTCAGGTTAATGGGTGCTGCTGCTCTTCAGAAATACATAGGAGGCCTGGGTGGAATTGGAACTTCAGGCGTCGGGTCAAGTTCTTCTTATACACCAAAAGAGTTAAATAAAGAAGTTATGCCGGAGAAGGTAATATCAAAGTTGTGTTTTGTTTGCTTGTGGAGCTACTTGTCCTCAAGATTGTTGTCATAATTAGCATGCAAAATGGTTGTTCTTGTCTTTCTTAGGTGGGTAGATAGACAAGGATTACAAATATAACCTCTAAATTAGTTACAATTTCTGTAACTCTTGGTAGAGATGATGGAAGAAGATGAGATGATTTATGTTTGTTATTGGAGGACCAAATTTTTTTACTACTTTACTAGGGGTAAGTGCTAAAAATTCTATTAAAAAGGGAAGGTAAAAGAGTTTAATGATCAAAGGTAAAGTTGATGGTGTTACTTTCCATGCTGGCTTTGAAACTATTTTAGGACTGTATCTCATTTAACTGTTATTATTAGTAGTAATCCTTGAGTATCAAATAGATTATGCCAATAATCTTTCTTGCTTATTATGTTGATCAGTTTTGTACTTGAGAAATAACAGATGATCATGAAACCAGGCATTTTGCCCTGACTAATTCTGTTCTTGCAGAATGTTAAAACATTTAAGGACGTCAAAGGTTGTGATGATGCAAAACAAGAGCTTGTGGAAGTTGTAGAGTATCTAAAAAACCCATCAAAGTTTACTCGCCTTGGAGGGAAGTTGCCAAAGGTTTGTCTGGTTATTTGCTTTCTGAATAAAAGTTTCTTTTCACCAAATGCACTTTTCTGCTCTTGCTCTGCTTCTGCTCCAATATGTTGTCATTTGCTTTCATCATACCAATGTCTAATGTTGCCTTGGTAACACTTGATAAAGTTAGAGTGATATAGAAAAAATTAAGCATGATCCTTTTGCAAGGATGACATGCAGATCACTAAGCGATCAAGTATTATAACCTCAGTTGTAGCTCAGGTGGCAAGTGGTGGCATGATTTGATAATTTTCTACGTTTTTAACTTGTGTGCTTATGTGTACATGATCTTTACCAGTCCAAATAAGCGACAAGGTATATTCAGGAACCTACGATAAACATTGTAACCTGCTATTCATTATTACTTATTTTTAATCAGCAGTAGAACCTCAAAATCTGATTAAATATAATTAGTTTATGCACTAAAATAGTTCTCTCTTCCAATCAATGACTTGATTATTTATTTTGTGTATAGATTGTATATCATTCGATGGACTATTTTCAAAATTATGTCTTAGATGTACTCCTTTTTGCAGGGAATACTTTTGACAGGAGCTCCTGGAACTGGAAAAACTCTACTTGCCAAGGTACGGTGTACCTTCTCTATTCCTGTAGATGATTTTTATGTTTGTCAATGAGTTTTTGGGATTGATGGTTATCACATTTTTTCAGTTTACTTACATGAAGTGTATAGAGAAAATTATATTAATTCAAAGTTTCCTACCAAAGCTAGTACATTTACTTCCTGGTTAAATCAAATTGGTCTTTTCCTTTTCCTTTTCTTTTTCTTTTTGTTGGTAATGATATTCTGCGATAGTGTTGTCATATGTGGATACACCGTTAATCTTATGGACATTTTTTTCCCCAATGAGTTTGTATTTATTGAAAAATTAGTAAATAAAAAGAATTGGTGCATGTCCATGTATGTATGAATTGGATTGGAAATTATTCACTTCTGAGTTTTTGAAGATGGGTATTTAGTATTCTTTATTGAACTCCTTGATGTGTGGGTGGGTTCCTATACATCTTCCATTTCCGTACCAGGTTCTTTGACATCCATTTAGATATTGAACCTTCTCATATAAATGCTTAGTTTTGATAATGGTTTATTCTGATAATGATTCTGTTAATTTTGAACCTTAAAGGCTATTGCTGGAGAAGCCGGAGTACCATTTTTCTATCGAGCAGGATCTGAATTTGAGGAAATGTAAGCCAGTTCTTGCTTTAATTGTACTGGTCGACTAATCATTGTTTGATATATAATATGTTGATTTAATTTTTTCTTTATGGAAGGTTTGTTGGGGTTGGTGCTAAGCGTGTAAGATCCTTATTTCAGGCTGCCAAAAAGAAGGTTTGTTGTTTTGAGGCATTCTTCAGTGAAAGTTCAGTAAGCTCAAAAGCCTAGATAAAAAATAAAAAATAATAAAAATAATAAAAAAAACCACAAAAAATTTAAATAAGATTTGAAAATTCTCTTGACACCCACTCATGCTGCTCAAGATGATTTTTCGGCCATTTCTTCTGCAGAATATGATCTTTTAATTATCTTTCTTTTTAGCTTTTTGGGGACAGTGGAAATAAAAGAGAAAGACAAATACCAGTGATGTTTTGGACGTATGCGATGCTTTTGCCCCAGAAAGTGTCTTATTACTAATATTTTGCTTAATAAACTTTTCCAGGGAAAGAAAAGGGAGAGAGAGAGGAAGGGGTGGGGTGTGTGAGGGGTACATTGTTTTTGTGCCATCTTTGAAATAAGCCTTAAATTGAAGATAGTCAGATATTCTATTGCAATTTCAATTATGATGGAAATTTTGAGCTGGGTAATGCTGATGCATTGAGAGACTAAACCTGTTAAGATCTTAAACTGATGGTGATAAAAGCATAATACATAGGATTCAAAAAAATCACAACCACCACAGCAAAGGAAATTAACATATAACTTTCAGATTATGCTGGAGCAATAATTGTACTAAAATCTTACTACATTGTGATTTCAAACTTCCATCAGTGGTGAAGGGTTAATTAACGAGTAATTTTTACTTAGCTTTTCAGTTTGAGTGCTAGAGAAAATAAAAAGAGTTTTCTGGACTTTAGCAAATAGGGATGTTAAGTGGAGTTTAATTTTGAAAGGAACTAGAAGTGAGAAAATTTTCTTGGAACTCCACTTAACATCCCTAAAATTTCATTGGAACAAAGGAAGTTTTTAGTAAAAGTTCATAAATGTTATCAGAGATTAGGTGTTTCTTAGTACTCAAAATGGTACAGAAAAAAAAATGCTGTTCCATGCTGCATATGTGGTAGAGGACTTGTGAAAAACATGTGATTGTTGGTCCCAATTTTTTCTCATCTGTCATTACTCTGGTTGAATGTAGTCTTTTCACTTATGGTTGAGGAAACTTGTTCTGTTTAAAAACCACCTTGAAGGATGCTGATGTCCCTTGTGGACTTTCATGATTTCATCTATTTTTAATGGATATGATTTTCAGAAAAGGGTGGGGTAGGGAGGATGTAACAGCTGACTTGAATTAGAATCTGCAGATTGTTCTCTGGTTTAAACATATATGCATTTTTTTCTCTTTTGCTTGTATTATGAATTTCGACTTTTGTTGTGGGTGCTAATTAGTTTAATTGGTAAAATCTCTTGAGGGGTGGTACATGAAGTCTGGGGTTCAAACCTTGCCGCGCATCGCACTGGGGGGTGATTAGGTTTATATTATTGTATGTTTAAAAAGAAAAAATATTAAAAAGATTTTTAAAAAAAAATGGGTGCTAGTTGGTTTAATTGGTAATCTCTTGGGGTGCTACAAGAGATTTGGAGTTCAAACTCTGCACACACTGGGTGGGTTGGGGAGGGGTTAGGTTTATTTAGTTGTAATATTTAACAAAGAAAAATAATAAATATTGATTTTTTTTATGTGATCTAGTGTTTACTTAATGCTATTGTATACTTATCTAATTGCATGATTGTCATTATTTTATGTTTCATAGGCTCCTTGCATCATCTTCATCGATGAAATAGATGCTGTTGGATCCACAAGAAAACAGTGGGAAGGCCACACAAAGAAAACTTTGCATCAACTGCTTGTCGAAATGGATGGTTTTGAACAGAATGAGGTGCATTTTGCCAGCTTGTTGGATGGATGAGTTTGTTTCTGCATTTTTTATTCTGTATAACTTTCTTCTCCACAGGGAATAATTTTGATGGCTGCAACAAATTTGCCTGATATTCTTGATCCAGCTTTGATAAGGCCTGGTAGATTTGACAGGCATGTAAGTTGTTCATATATTGCTTTCAGTTTTGTATTTTGTAAGTCTTATTTTAGCAACTCTCAGTGAAACCGAACATGACCTTTTGTTGGTGAAATTCTAGTTTCTAGATTAGATATAACCTTGTGGGAGGATAATTGTTCCAGCAGAATGATCAACTTCCTCGTCTGCCTTAGATGCATCTTGATTTTATCGTCAATATATTTTTTTACACTAACTTTTTGGAGTCTCAGAGAAAGAATTCTAACAAAACCCACTTTTAGATTGTTGTTCCAAATCCTGATGTGCGGGGTCGTCAAGAAATTTTGGAGCTTTATCTTCAGGATAAACCTTTGGCAGATGATGTAGATGTTAAATCAATTGCCAGAGGTACACCAGGGTTCAATGGAGCAGGTAAGTTTCCTTTCATATGACTGAAGTAGCTTCTTCCTCTTTAAAAGAACCCAAGAAACTTTTTTCTCAAATTTTTTTTTATATATCCTGCCAGTGAACTTCCACATTTTTATTTTTTCTTTTGTTCACAATTAGATCTTGCAAACTTGGTGAACATTGCTGCCATTAAAGCTGCTGTTGATGGTGCGGAGAATTTAACTGCTGCAGAGTTGGAGTTTGCTAAAGATAGGATAATTATGGGTACTGAGCGGAAAACAATGTTCATTTCAGAAGAGTCAAAGAAGGTATGTTTATCGTTCATGAGGCAATCTAGAGTGCTGGGATGAAGAATTGAGGCATATCTTAGTTTCGTATAGTCTTCAGATGTCCATTGCACTTACCTTTTGGACATGAATCTGTGGCCTGTCATACTGGATTGACAAATGTGGTGGTGTTGTCATGTTGCTCCGTATCCACGAAGTCACGTACTCAATTGTTGGATTAAACAAAATCTTGTCTTGTTTTTTCAGTTCTAAATACTAAGATTTTGGAGGCATTAGAGTGAGTGGGGTGGAATATGGTTGCTGTGTTGTGTGGTCTCCAACCGGACATGTTCTTAGCTCAGGACATATTTGGATCCTGCTATGTAAATTTGCAACTGCAGTTTGGTAATTACAATACTGGCAGCATAAAATTACATCAGAGAACTTCTCAGAATTAGTTTGTGGGGACTGTACTTGTTATTTGACTAATTTTAAAACAAAGTACTGGTTCAATGAGTGTATGGATATTAAGCTTTTTAGTTGTGTAAAATTATCTCTGCTGTTTCTGAACATGGAATGTTTTTACTGAGACATTGCCACACATTATTTCAGCTCACTGCATATCATGAGAGTGGTCATGCAATTGTTGCTTTTAACACTGAGGGTGCACATCCAATTCACAAGGCAACAATTATGCCCCGTGGATCTGCATTGGGAATGGTTACCCAGCTGCCCTCTAGTGATGAGACATCAATTAGCAAGAAGCAATTATTAGCTCGGCTTGATGTTTGTATGGGCGGAAGGGTTGCAGAGGAGCTCATATTTGGTCAGGACCATATCACAACAGGAGCAAGTAGCGATCTTAATACGGCAACAGAGCTTGCTCAGTATATGGTATGCTCTAAATTGCTTGGTTCATGTTTCTGAGAAACTGTGGATTGTTCCATTTCTTTGTTAAATCAAGGTTGCGAAACTAATAGACTCTGAACTGTAACATTTGAAGTTGGTTTCTGTCATTGATTACATATGATATTTTCTCTCCAATTCTTACATAATTTGAGGAACTTTCATCCTAATTTCCAGAGAACATTAAGTTAGTTTGTTTTGATTCAACAAATTGATGCCATGGCCATCTTTTTTCATCTAAGGTATCAAATTGTGGGATGAGTGATGCAATTGGACCAGTTCATATCAAAGAACGACCAAGTTCAGAAATGCAATCACGTATTGATGCTGAAGTAAGATTTTGGAAATTGGTCCTGGTTGTCTTTTAATTAGATAATTGCTTTGAGTCTAAATGTTTTTGGTTGGTTCTGCAGGTGGTGAAACTCCTTAGAGAAGCATATGGTCGTGTAAAAGCCCTATTAAAGAAGGTTTGTTCATAATATCTCTCATTTGTTCACATGTTTGTCTTTCAGGAGAAGGAAACTTTCTTACTGTATGTAATTATGCTGACTTGAATTAAGATATGCTATCACCACTTTTGGTTTATGGAGTTATATGCTGTCTGGTCAAAGAATCCTTCATGTTCTTGTCATTATTACCATTACGATAGGTTAATACATTTTGTCTAGAAATTAGATTCCAGTTCGGATGTTACTAATGTTATAAGGTTTTATACAGTTCTGGTAATAATATCAGCATGCCTGCATTGCAAATTTAGCTTCCTGTATGCTATGGTGCTTGAATGATTAACACCTTCAATACTTTGTCAGATCATCAGTGTTGAGGTTTTGTAAAACCATTTTTTGTTTGACATTTTTCAGCACGAGAAGCAATTACATACTTTAGCAAATGCACTCTTGGAGCGTGAGACACTTGGTGCAGAAGAAATAAAGCGAATTCTTCTTCCTTACCGAGAAGGACAGCTGCCTGAGCCACTAGAAGAGCAACAAGAAGAAGAGCTTGAATTGGCATGAAATCTTTATCTTCATTCAGCTTTTGGGGGAGCTCTGTACAGTATATTAAAAGTAGTTCATGTGATTATTTATAGAATTGTTGCAACTTTTTCATCTCTTAATTGTTTTCCTCGTCAAAAGTTGGTGTTATAGGAAAATCAAATCTATTTATTCACTGCATTTCTGGGAAGCAGCTAACCCCCTTGCTCTGACAAGCCAACCAAGAAAGGCAGAAAATCTTGTACCATTTGTGAAATCGTGTATTATTTGAACTTACCCCATTATGGGCGAAATTTTGAGTTACAAATTATTTTAGATAGATTATACAAACACTTTTTCAGTTTTCTTGCTTAAAATACCGTGTTCACTCTGCTGTCCGGTTTGCAGTATTTCGTATGATACAGTTAAAATGCAGAATCTCTTGTGTAGGCCTTAACAATGGTGAAAATGTCATTCTGAATTTCTTTTTCATCCATAACCTGATTTCCCAAATGTAAATTTTTATATTTGAAAAAATGTCTTTGCACAGAGTATCAACAGGTTTTGGGATGAGCATGTGGGCATGGTCCTCATGCAACTTTCAAGGATGATATACATGTGGATGCTGCAATGAGATATTAATCATGCAACTTTCAAGGATGATATACATGTGGATGCTGCAATGAGATATTAATCACCTTTCTTTGGTGAGAGATAAAGGTGAAAGAGTAATAAAGTCAGAATAACAACTGAATTTCATTTTCCGCTGTTCAAATATCTTTTTCTTTCCCCTTTTCTTCTATGGCACTGCACTCTGAATAGCAAGTACCAAAGAGACAGGACACAAGAGCAGCCTCCAAATGGGCATAAATATATTTCTGTTGATATGTTAACGAGTCTCAACTTTTACCTGAATTCAGACATGCCATAAGCTAATATAAATTCTATTTTAGCAGTCCATTGTTCACAGCAAGCCTTGTCCAAATCAATGATTCATCATTCAAAACATAAATTAAAATGTGATCTAACAACAGATGGGAAGGTTATTTAATTATTAATATTCGAAAAAGGCTATTACAAGAGACTTGACTCTACCTAGAAATATAACTCAACTAGCCTGTGGGTTCACTTCAACCAAATTTCCATTGCCTGCAACTAGAAGCTACAACACGTGAAACCAAAATATACAAGAACTAAACTCTTTTCCAGCACATTGTATGTACACTCTCGTAAGCACATCATCATAAAAAGAACTCTGGAAATGGCAGAGAACGTTCTTTTTTCACCTTTTCATTCTCGAAGATGAACTCTCTAAAAGCTGTGGTTCTAGACCTAATTGAGACACGAAGCAAATTTAAAAGCAAGACAGAACATAACATAACAAACAAAACAAAAAAAGAGTGTCCGGAAGATAATATGAGTACTACTGCCAGTCTGTCTCCAAAGCCTTCGAGATATGAAAGCCTCGAAAGCTTCATCCGTGGCAAATGTAGCCCTTCCTGACTTTCACATCCGATCAATGGGCTCAGTCCGGTCCTGCACCGCAAGCCGCTCTGAGACATCAGTAAGTGATTTGAGATTGCATTTGATCAAAGCTTCAACAAAGTAGCATGTCTCATCCTTGGTATTTCCTTCGGGTACATCCACAACAAATGACTCAAGCACCAAAGTCCCCGGCCTTCCGTCAATGATCTCCGGATGGAGGGAAATGATTGAAGAGTAGTTCTGGGGAGAGAAGGTGAAGAAAGTTAAACACTGCTAGCAAGTTAGGGATGATTGCACAACAACAGAACTACAAGTAGTAACTAACAGTCAAAAAGCAAACCCAGATCTTACAAGTAGTAGTTAGCTATAGCATGGAAATCTTTAGGCTTCAGGTTAGGTCAATATTGTGAACTAAAGCTGCTAAAGAAAGCATATCAGCAGTTTTTAAGCATTTGACAAGGATGTTATAAATTGGTTGGAGGGCCAGCAATGAACTCAACTGATGCTGATACCATCAAAATCACCCTTGTCAAAAGTTAAATAACAAGCATGCATCTTTTAACTCATGCTTAGGAGTTGCAAATTCTATTAATTTCAACTAACTCAAGAGACTGCACATTACAAGACAAAAGATGCAACAATCACATGCTTTTTGCAAAGACAAAGCTAGGAAAAGCATGAACTGATTAAAGGTGGAATCAGGCAAAATGTTCGGGAATGACGAATCAGAGGGTAACAATGAGTTAAATCAGATTAAAAAAATTTAAGATTTTATACCCTGAGTCTGTGATCCCCACCAATGATCCTGACCCTGAGAACATGCTCTTCATCATCAAGAAGTTCTAGTCTTTCAGTACTTGTAGTGGCAGGAAGCCCCGACTTGACATCAACTTCTCTAAGACTCCCGATCTCAAGGTTTCCCTGCACCACACACCTGCTGACAAAAGGCTTATACTTCTGCGGTTGATCAAATCTCCTCACCAAAGACCAAACCTACACAAGAAAAATAAACAAAATTATTAGCAATCATGAAGCACCACTTAAACAAACAATTCAATGCATCTGGATAATTCTGGATGAACAAATCATTTCAAGACCAATCAAAATTTATTCAACAATTATCCCATCTTAAAGCATATTCTTCGTCAAAATAGCATCTCTAACATAAAAACATGCAGGTGGCAAGTTGGAAAAAAAAAAAAAAAAAAGAACAAGCAATGTGAATTAAAACAAGAATTTCGAGCCATATGTTATACTGTTTCTGCGACCCCAAGGCGAGAATATCAAATCACAAAATGATCATCCTATTGTTTTCACACATTTTCTCAGAAACCAAACATGGTATAAATCAAAAACTTATAGAAAACCATTGCATACTATCATAATACCTCAAAAAACCTGGGGAAACATACCCACTTAGCTGAAAATCAGAACTCGGCATACTTACAGCTACCACTAAAGAAAAGAAACTTACATAAAAGCCATAACACCTGATTCAATAAACAAAAATCTTCAATAACTCCACAGATCAAGATCAAATACCATCTGAAAAAAGTAACCAAAAAAATCTATAAAATCCTACAAATCCACACCCTGCAATCTCACATTCAAAATCCCACAACCCAGATTTCAAGATTCAATCTTGAATCCTTTCCAATGAACCTCTGAAGCATCACACCTTAAATTTTTAATCCATCCATCACCAACCCAAAAGAACAAGATAAAACAATCCAAAATCTCAAGAAATATAAATACAAACACAACAAAACAACACAAGCATATGAATTTAAATATTCTATTACGAGATGAACAGGAGCTCTGATGTGCTTGGTGAGAACAGAACTACACCGATGATCAGTTACATCGTGTATATGATGTCTTCTTATATGCTCAGTTTCAGCTCCTCCTCCATTACTGATTCCATTGCTATTCCCATTCATTTTTGCAAAACACGCCACGCCCTTATGCTTCTTCACTCTGTTTAACTTATTATTATAGCTTCGAATTTTCAAGATTGATTTTTTAATTTCCTTCTAACACACCACCATAAAAGAGAGGAAGAAGAAGAAGAAGAAGAAGAAGAAACACTTTCTTCTCTTCTATCAACTCACTTCATCACCTGAAAAATAAAAATTACCTGCATTAACTACAAATAACCATTTCTCTTTTGTAGTCTTGTCACTTCTCGAAATGACCTTCGCTTTTTGGTGAATTACAAGTGTGCCATGAGTTTTGTCTGTTTCTGACCATTTTATGTTTGTTCGGACGGAAATGCCCTCATGTTAGTTATATAGTTGTGGTGGATGAAAAAGAGATATATATATAATCTTTAATGTTGAATAACCATGCTAATTAGATTTCTTTTTCATAACATTTTTAAAAATTTAAAAATTCCATAAACATTTAAAAAATAAATTAATAAATTTTAAAATTATTTATAACACGGTCTAATAAATTTACTCAATTAATTTCATTTTCGTTTGTTTATTTTTTAATTGTAAATTCGATATATATATATATATTAATATTTTATATTAATTATTTATAACATTAAATAGTTATTTCTTAACAAAATTAGTAATTCTTTTTGTTTGCTTGTTTTTAAATGAAATGTAGCAATAATGTTTTCACCTAATTGTTGCCTTTTTTTATTACTTTTGGTATTCATTTAATATTAAAGAATAATTTTAATGCAAACTTTTGGTGGAATAGGAATTATTCTTCTTTTACCTAAGGACAAAAGAGCATGTAATAAACACATTTAATTAGTGTGCATAATGCCCTTTGCAAATATTGATTTTTGATTGTAGGAGTTGTCACTTCTATGACTTTACCTCTCACCACCCACTTAAAGAGTCAAAAGAAACACTAGTTCTATTTTATTACATTATTTTGCTTATCAAATGAAACATTCATCCACTTTTTGTGTCATTAGTATTAACTTAAACTCTTATTTAAGCAATTGGGTTAATTTAAGATTTTTTTTTTGTAATTTACTATGATTATTGAGTTTATGATTTGTTTTTTTATATCATAACATACAAAATTAAATGACTAACTCTTCAATTCTTGCACAAAAATAAAAATATTAAATATAAAATTAGATAGATAGATAGATTCTATATTATTTACTTTGTTATCCGATTAAATGTAATAATTTATGATTAATTAAGTTATTATTTGCTTTAAGCACAAAATTTATCATAATTTCATTCTTAAACTTTACAATCATAAACTTGTTTAGTCGGTAAAGAGAACTTTAAAATTTACAATGTATCCTAAATTTATATTCATTAGTTGTATACAATGTCATCAAATAATTAGATAAATGAACTCTCTTAAATGTTATCGAATAATTTCATAAATTATTTAGCTTTGTTATTAGATTAAATGTAATAATTTGTGCCTAACTAAGTTGTTATTCGCTTTAAGCAAAAAAATTATCATAATTTTATTTTTAAACTTTACAACAATAAATACTTTTAGTCGGTAAAGAGAACTTGTAAACTTATAATTTATCTTATATTCATATTCGCTAATTACGTGATATGCCATAATAATAATAATTAACAATAAAAAAATGATAGATTAATATGATATTTCATTCATTTTATAACAAACCAATTATAATATCAATTGACATGTAAAATTAGATCATAAAGTTTCTATTAAACTGTGGTGTTTTAAATATATAAAATAAAAAAATTAGGCCAAACGACAACCATCCTTGGGAAGAAACAAGAAAATATAGGTTACCGCTTTGTCGTTTTGCACTTTTACCACCGAGCTTTCAAAAACTTCATGAATATTTTATTTGTATTATAGTATTATTTATTCATCACCCACGTGATCCCACACGGTTTATAGAAAAGTCACCTTCACGCACTAGCCGCGGACTGTAAAATTGGTCTATAAAAAAGTGTGTGCGCGCGCGTGTATATATATATATATATTAAAAATACAATAATATTGAGGTTACTATGAAATTACATTTGTTAATTACATTTTAAAGACAAAATAAATAAAATTAGATCATTAATCGTATAATTAATATTGTTGAAGTATTATTAGTATATTTTTTAAATAAGTACTCAACTTTGACAAATATTTAAGAATATATATATGTAAAATAACATGTGTTATACTAACATTAAAATTATGTTTTATAAAAGTGTTTGATTTGGCAAAAGTTAATATATATATATATATATATATATAATTGTGATAACAAATTCGGTGATAGAAAAGGATAAATTTATGTATTTTCACAAGTGATATTTAATAAAATAAAACGGATCACACATGAAGTCTAATAAGATAAATGACGTTTTCTGATACGATGCATGATAAAATAAAACAGCAGTTATCAATTATGTAATCAAATTAATAAATATACAAAATAATAAATATAATTTTTTTTGTTCTCAACTTAAAATAGATAGATGATAAAAATTTGTCAAATAGTTTAATTAACAAAAGTATCTTGTTGAGGATCGATTTAATGAATCTTCAATTTCAAGAAGAATTATGTCATTCTTAAATGCAAACAAGTAAATAAATATTTTAAAAAAAAGTAATATATTTTTTATTAAATTAAAAAGTGACAAAATATACACACACAAAAAAAAAAAAAAGAAAAATTTTAACATTAAGTCCAATGAAAAGAACCAAACTAAATTAAACCGGTTCGATTTTATATTTTATATAAAAAAAATCATTTTATAGGTGCATTTCAATTTTAGAAAAAAAAAATCCAACCAAAGGTTGTTCACTATCATTGATTGTGAAAACTAATAATAGGTTACAACAATGATAGTATATTGATACTGATAGAGGTGGAGAAATTCACCCCTTTTTTTTAATTTACTTAAAATTTTTTATTTTATTTTATTTCATAAATTGTATAAAAAAAAATAATTGTATTTTTTAACCGTTTCAATTTATCAAAACCAACTAATAACGAGAAAATGATAACAATCAATAATTTTTTTTAAAAAAAATGATAAAATATATTAAAACATTTAGGGACATATTAAAAATAACCTTTTAAATATTAGATTGATGTGTTTTAGAAATTAAACTATTTTTTGTTAAAAAGAAAATTGTTTTTTTTTTTTAAAAAAAAATCCATTTGGATGAAAAATGTACAATGATTGGTAACAAAACGACAGAGTATGGATGGGATTTTGGTCCCATGAACTGTGACAGATAATCTGACATGGTACGGCATTATTGGTCAGTCTTGTTGGCAACCAGTGGTTTTGCTCAGTACACGATTATTGCTTTTGCTTCCTTCAATTATATATTTAAAATTTGAAAGCCACCACAAGTTCTCTTCTTTTGAAACAAGTAATAAAACTAATTGAATAACAAACATCTAGTAATATAAAATTTTAAATTAAATAATTAATTAACATAATATTATAATTAATAGAATAATAATTATATTAAATTTAATAAATATATTACTATAATCGATGTATTATAAACTTACCCATTTGATTTTCGTGTCTTTATTTCAATTAATTAATTTATTTTTTTTATATGAATATTACTTAATTAGTTTAACTAATCTTGTTATAATGGCTAGCAAGCATGAAGATGCCAAATGAAAGAAAAATGACTTGATTTAATGTGTGATTGCAAATGCAATCAATTGGTGTCATTGTTGTCAAAATGTCTATAGAGCTCTTAGAATTGTCATTTTCAAATCCCTTTAACCACAAGATGGTTTGTTTGCACATTTAATTGCATGAATTGTTAGACCAAAAACTATATATAAATATATATAGATGTTGGTAAAATAGTTATTATTGGTCCCAATAAGTCATGAATTGGTTTTCATCAATCAACTACCAATATTTTATGTGGTCTAAGCAGTTGTGTAGTACATGTATTTATTAAGTATCACTTTCTTGCTTTAATTGTGTATACAATCAAAATCATGCATATGAATATGACCCAATGACTTTACATATTAATGCATAAAGCCAACACTCACTGAAATTGTTTTCATTAGGTTAACAAGAGAGACTTTAGGGTTGTTAGTTGGGAGCTGATTCTTTTTCAGGAAACAGTTTTGTTGTCGAAACTCAAATGGGTTTGTTTCATAAAGCAATGGCTGGCAACATATTGCCCTACAATTTCAACTCTTTACACGATAGCATCTCACATACATATCACCAAGGATCATACATATTCCATGGGAAAATCCTGTAACTGTATTACCTATATTTTTTAAGCAGCTTTTAGATTTTTCTTTTACCTTTTTTCAGAGAAAAGATTATGTATAACTGTTGAAATCAGCCTGTCTGCAAGAGAGCAAGCAAGAGATGACCCATTATCAGAAAGTTAAGCACTTTTCGGGATTCTTCTATATAATCTTCTTTAAAACCTATATCTATATATAGACCAGACATATTCTTATAATTCTCTGAAATAGAGGAGGCCATTTTCGCCAAGAAAAGCTTTTTCATGTTGCAGGAAAACATGTACACACATTCTTGTAGATTCATTCAGACAAGTGTCAGGTTCTGGATTCCATGCAAGTGAGTGTGATTTAGAGAATATTTTGTACTAAAAGATGTTCACGAGAGTTTAAAGTTTAGTATATGTGTCGTTCAAATTAGAATACAAGTGTCAGGGCAACATATTTTTGTTTCTGGGATCTTTGCATTATTGAGCACTGGAGAGAACATAATAGTTTTCTTTTAGGAAATAATGTTAGTGGAATCCGAAACCCTAGATACTTTAGTTGTTAAAGAGAACACGCATTAGCACAGTGACATGTGGTTGGTCGAGATTCTTAATTTTTTATTAAAAAAAATTAATGTCTTCAAATTTAAGATTAATTATTTTTCAACTTATACCGATCATGCTTTTCGTCCAGAACCTTTAAAACTCGTGACTACCCTAAGGACAATTTTTTATTTTTTGGTTCAATTATATTAATGGCTTAACTTAAGTTTATTTTATATCTATGACCAAAACACATATTTCATACCAATTTTATCCTTGTTTTTTTTTTTTCATTTATTTGTGTTTGTATTAATTGTTGTACATTTGTTAGACAAAAATATTAAATGCAAAATTATTGTTGGGTGATCATATTGATAAATTATCAATAAAGTTTGTACGAGCATTCAAATCGGTTTCGATTAAGATAACTGGAGTGACTAAAATAAAGCAAAACAAATGTTACATTGTTGTTGTTGAACAAGTATAGGTTAGTATTACGTTTTGTCAGATCTATTTTATGTTGTCATTGTATTAATTTTAGTTTTCTTAGTTAATACATTTTAGAATTTAAGAATTATTATTAGACCAATTTTATTTCATTTTGAATGTAATATGTTAGTTTTCAGAACAAAAATACTCGTTGATACATCGAAGAATATGAAAAACAGTGTTATCTTGACGAATTTCATCGCCCCTCAAAGTTTTTTTTGTTGCTCCTCAACATTTGTTTTGTCCCCTCTCAACGTTTATTTTGTCACCCCTCGACGATTTTCATCGCCCCTCGATAAAAAACGTCAAAGGGCGATGAAAAACGTTAAGGGGGGATGAAAATCGTCGAGTAATTTCGTGATTTTTAATTTTTATTTTTAAAATATGTATTTATGATAATTGTTATATTTTGCATATAGATGGTAGATGTTTACTTATTGATTGTCTTCGGAGGGTCGTGGGATAGTTCAGCAGATGATAATGAGGTCTATAATAGCAGCAAAACCTTCGGTTTATCCATTGATCAGAATGTAAAATATACATAACTCATTAATCAATTGTATTCTTTACTCCGGGTAAATCCAGTCAAGTTCAATATTAAAACAAGAACAATATACAAACATTGTTTACCTTCAACATCATTTAATTCAAACTCGTCTGATGTAGATAATGATAGAGATGTTACCTTCTTTGTTGAAGTTAATAGTCAAGTATTTACATTTGTAGGATTTACGCCTCTTTTTGTTACATTTGATCGTAGAAAAGTTGCTCCTACAATACAATCTCTCGTTTTTCAGTAGTCCATACAATGAGTATAAATAAATTTTACAAATCCATTTGCTTCTTCAAGTAGTAGTAACTAAGTCAATTTTATGCTTCCTACTACCAATACGAATGCACCATACTCACTGGTGCGATATACCAATGATGCAACATGGGACTACTACGAGGGTTGGTTTGAGTAAGGTTTAAATAATGATGAGACATTTCAAACACCTGGCATAAATGATATCCTCGAAGACTCAAGGCACAAGACTTGCAATGATCAATCACCTCCTAATGTTGGTGCTTGTGAAGAGCCGAGTTCCTCGTGCTATGATTCGCTTCAGTATTTACCTTCAATTCCTGTACCAGTGACTCTCTCAACAGATTGTTTCTCGAGTTCTGCGGATGGTGGTTTAATAGTGGTTGTAAAATTGTATGAAAATAAAGAGAAATTACTTCGGGATTTAAGTTTCCTTGCAAGGATAAAAAAACTTTCAGTTTAGGATTTTTTAGTTTACACCGAACCACTTTGAAGCTAAATGTGTTGATCAAAGATGTAAATGGTGAGTCCGAGCAATAGTGGTGTCCGAGAACAAGTAATTTCAAGTGAGCCAAATTGACGAGGTGTGCACATATTTTTTGGATCAACTATTTGATGGACATCGTGAAGCTAGTGCTCAACTTATTGGTGAACTTATAAAAGATAAATTTACAGACTGCAACCGATTGTATACACCAAAAAACATTCAAGTGAATATTCAGAATAAACATGGAATGGTTATATCATATGTGAAGGCTTGGTGTGCTAGAGAAGCAGCATTGACTTTAATTTATAGTGATTCTGCAAATTAATATAATTTATTGTCATGTATTGCAGTCTACCAATACTGAAACTATCACACATATAGAAAAGGATTCTGATAACCATTTTAAATATTTTTTTATGACTTTTGGTGGTTGTATCAGTGGGTTTCGATCTTCAATTAGATTTGTGGTTACAATTGACGACACATTTTTTGAAGGAAAATATCGTGGAACACTGTTTGTGGCAGCCTGTAAAGATAAGAACAATCAAATATTCCATTGCCTTTTGGTATTGGGGATAACGAAAATGATGACTTGTGGCTGTGGTTTATGCAAAAGTTGCAATGAGCTATTAAGGAGGTGCAAGACTTGGTATTCATTTTTGATCGACATGCAAGTATTCAAAAAGCAGTGCACGTTATTTTTCTAGATGCTACGCATGAGATTTGTTGTTATCATGTATTAGAAAATGTACGTACGAAATTCAATACAATGAAAAAAATCGATGTTGATAAATTTATGAACGCTTACTTTGTTGCTGCAAAAGCATATCATATTAACGATTTTAATGATTAAATGTCAAAGTTGGGGTGTATTAACTCTAAAGCAACCAAATATTTAGAAGAGAAAGTTAGAAGTCATAGGCAAGCTCGATCTCATTTTAGTGGTAGAAGGTATAATATAATGACAACTAACATTGCCGAATATTTTAATGCAATTTTACGCCATGCACGTACACGTTCCATTACGTCATTAGTAGAGTATTTAAGGAGTTTAATGCAAAAGCGATTTTACAAGAGAAAAACTGAAGCTTGTGAAGTAAAAACCCCTCTCACAAATTGGGTTCAGGAAAAAATTACTAAATGGACAAACGCGGCCAGAAATATAATAGTGTGGCCTGTTGATCGATTTGAGTATTAAGTGAAAGATGGAGAAAGAGAAGTTGTTGTCAATCTAAACAGCAAAACATGTACGTACAAAAAATTTAATTTAAATCAACTTCCATGTGCACATGCACTAGCTGTGTGCCAACATATACGATTTCAACATGTCCATCTTTGTTTCTAGTATTACACTGCGAACACACTTATTTTCGCTTATTCAAATTCAATTCATCATGTTGGATATCGGTCGGATTGGATTATTCTAGATGAGTTGCAAAAATCGATTTTATTGCCACCTATCCAGCGTCCAGAGTCAGGCCGACGTTGGCAACAAATGAGACATTCTCAGGGCGAGAATGTACCACCAAAAAAGTATTCTTGGTGTAATTAGTATGAATATTACTGACAAACTTGCAAGAACCTGTGCCATTGCATCCAAATTAGATAATTTCAGTTTGTATCTGTATTGTATTAAGATAAAATTATCAATAGTTGTTTAGCTATGCATACTGAAAATTTCAACGAATTTCGTCAAGACAGTTATATAATCTCAACGAATTTCGTCGAGATTTCCAGTATGCACTCATTAATGTGGATATGCATACTGAAAATCTAGACGAAATTCATCGAGATTTCCAATATGCACTCATCAACGTGGACATGCATACTGGAAATCTTGACGAAATTCGTTTAGATAATTATATCATCTCGATGAAATTTGTCGAGATTTCTAGTATGCATTCTGTGGATATGCATATTGAAAATCCCAATGAATTTCGTCAAGATGGTTATATAATCTTGATAAAATTTGTCAAAATTTCCAGTATGCAGTCATTAACATAGACATGCATATTGAAAATCTAGATGAAATTTGTCGAGATAGTTATATAATCTCGACGAAATTCGTTGAAATTTTTGGTATGCATGTCTAAATAAAGGATGAACTAAATAGTTGTTAATAAATTTTTGTCATCAATATAAAATTTATGTTAATGATTATCATAGGATTATAAGTTTGTTAAACATGTAAAGCTAAATAGTTGTTGATAATTTATGGACAAACTATGGTTATCAATATCTAAAATAGAGATTCGCTAATTAAAAGCCATAATAAGATATCGTATGATTTTATAAATATTTACATTCACAAATCTTAAAACCATAAACTAAGGGCTATGTTCTTCCTTAAACGAGGTGCATCTATTGCCCCATTAAACTTTCTACCCTATCTCAAAAACTCTATAAATTTATAAATAAAAACCCCATAATCACCTTTGCGACTATCCTGCTACGAAACACCATCGCGCAATCTCCGAGTGACAAACGGCAACCTGTCAACAGACACATCTGATCTAATAGCATAAAATTCACTATGTCGTAGCAAAGATGGCAGAAGAGAAGATAGACACCGAAGGTGGAACTCCATGAAGTCATCATTGGTTGCTGCTACGTATGAGTCATATACATCAATCCAGTGCCTCACCAAGTTTACTACAGCCAACACCCAGTGCTTCTGATCCACACTGACAGGAAAATACATGACATCCACATCCCAAGTTTTTAGTCCCTCTGCAATGTCCCCACATGATAAAATCTCTCCCATAATATATCGTAGAACTTCCTGACCCTATTTGATGGCATCTATGCTTGCCTCGTTATGTTCTATCTTCGTCTATATCGCTCTAAAATAGCCCTATTCAATGTATAAAATATTATAGTTATTCATAAAATACTTACATATATAATTATGTATATAAAGGTTGAGAAACTCACGTATGCATATATGTCTATCAATGTTCATCGCTGCAATATTACATCTGGCTTCTTGTGTTGTTGCTCCCAAAATAAATCAAGATACGCATTGATATACTGGTAAAGCAGTGAATATTCATTTATTAGAATATGTTAAGTAAATGAACGAAGAAGTTAAATAAAATAAACTTATAAATGCAACTTACATCGTCCTCGAACCATGAACCGTTATCACCTCCTAATTGGTTAAGTACCAAGAGGGACTGGCTATCATCCTATGAAGTTCCTTTGGCTAGGCATCATCACTATGCATCCATTGCATAAACGCATTCCACCAGTCTGCTGAGCGAGACTCACCGACCGTCCTCAATTTCGCTTTTTTATTGAGTAAATAAATGGACTGACCAACTTCATGTCTCTCTTGTACTGCTTCCCAAACCGACTGCATAGATCGGGGGTAAATTTATCATCTAGATCTGCAGGAGCTGTAGTGGTGGCTTTTTCTGCATCAACCTCTATGACTTCATTAGGGAGGTTTCCATTGTCTGCCACCACATCATCCTGCATAATACAGACATATTGGTTTATGTAAATAATACATGGTGTTATCATTATGAAATTTAAGCAAATTTATAAGTTAACGTGTTTTTCATCAGTTAAGTCCTGAAAGCACCCATGCATCTCATTCCTCAATGAATACATCTCTTGTGTAAACTCTTGCCTCATCAAAGTCATCTCACCGCAAAATAATTCTTTTTGATGTGCAAATCGAGAGCCTCCATATTTGCTCGCATGACATCAACAGCCTTTAGGACTTCCTCAATGTGAATGTACTGAAGTACAGCAGACAAATACTCAAGTTCGATATATAAGGGAGGAGCTGGTCCAGGAGACGTCGGGGAAGAGCAGTGAGGAAATGATGATGTTGTTGCTTCATCATGATGTGTTGGCACTTGCATACACAGAACAAATTTTTAATTGGGATTACATAATATCGAACTACGTAATTATGAGAAAATGAAACTGTACTTACATATGTCTGAGTTGTTTCTGGGTCGTCGTCATCTACAGGATATCTGCCTCGTGTGCAGGTCTCGAGGGAGATAGTGCAATGTCGAGCCTTCATATACTCCATGTACTATCTTGATAGACTGTAACTGTACTACATAAGAGAGGAGGCTATACACAAAAAAATAATATTACTTATACATTAGACTGTTCGTGAAATTAAATTAATTAAGAAATAAATTAAATAATATAACTAACACAAACAAACTTACATTTGAATTCACAAAAACTGTTTTGGTGATGTCGTCATGGCGAGCATTCTTTTTAGTTACCCATCTTAAAAAATAAGGCAACTTATCATTTGACTTTTCACCATATTTTACTTGGCAGATAGGGATTGCCTTGTATATCTATATATAGAAAACAACTACAATTAAAAAAAAAAAAAACACTCCCAAATATATGAAATTTCAATTTCCATCAACTAACAACAATATCACACAAAATGGGGTCTCCAAAACCCTCTAAACATAGCTAAAAGAATCAATTACAAGTTCTACACTTATTTGAAAGGCAATTAAAAGCCTTTCTAAATGGTATCACTCACAATTGTACTTCATGTCCTTCTAGTGATGCTCCTTAAATTTTTTGACCTTTCCAATCAATGCTCGTGAAAGGAATCCGTACGTCAATGCCTATAAGATTGTGCCTTAAGGATAGCTCTTGAATTTTCTCAAGCCATCTACCAGCTAAAGCACAAATGTGTCAACCTTGGTCCGACTGTCTCTCTCAAGCAAAAACCTCTCCATAAAGAAAGTAAAAGCCAGCTTTAAGGCATCTTGATCATCAATTGTACTGAAGTCCGTGTTTTCAAATAACTTGTCAAACTGTAACTACTTAATGTCTGTCACCCTGGGGAAGAATTTGTTGTGTAGTCGATGGGTATTCCTCCTCTTTCTTTTAATAGGATTATGCGTTAGGTAGTTGTCCAAATTTAGGCCTATTATGAGCCCAAACTCGAACTTTAAAAATCGGATGACTTGCCCAAAAACTAAGAACCACATTTGTTATTCTAACTTCTGCCCAGTTACTTCAACCTCTCTTAGAAGAACGTTGTGTACAAGCTGCCTTGAGAATATCAACTTTTGCATTTGCAAAAATCTTTCAAAACATGATTGTTTGAATAATCTAAGCTGCTTTGCAGTTAACTTATTACGTATCATTTCAATCACCCACAAGTAGGACAAGGAGGTAACTACAGTAGGGAAAAAATCTTCTTCTCTAGTTTTCAATATTCTATTGACATTGTTGCTTGGTGTAACTATTTATACTATCATCATCACAGCAAAAAAAATAGTGAAACACATTAGAAAAGTTTGAAAATAACCAACGACCACATATGATGCATGATACTAAATATCTCGACGAAATTCATCGAGACTATTATGAATTTCGTTGAGATATTCAAAATGCATGAATAGAATGATATCTCGATAATTTAATAGCTGGATATCTCGACGAAATTCATTGAGACTATAATACAGTCTCGATGAATTTAGTCTAAATATCCAAAATGTATGAGTAGAATGATATCTCAATAATTTAATTACTGGATATCTCATAAAATTTATCGAGACTATATTGCATTCTCAATGAATTTCGTTAAGATATCCAGTATCATGTGTAAAATGAGATCTCGATAATTTAACTGTTAGATATCTCGACTAAATTCATCGAGGCTGTCATATGGTCTTTATGAAGTTCATCCAGATCCAGAATATATGAGGAGAATGATATCTTAATAAAATGAATGCTGGATATCTTGATGAAATTTATCGAGATCATATTACGGTTTCAATGAAATTCATCGAGATATCTAGTATCATGTGTAAAATGAGATCTCCATGAAATTCATCGAGTATACAAAATTCATTTCATCATGTAATACTTGACGAAATTCCTTGAATATTCATATATTCCATCGAGAGGCGAAAAAATTTCGTCGAGATTAATAAAGTTCATCAACTTTGACGAAATTTCATTGCTTCTCGACGAAGTTAAAACGCCGCCCCTCAATGTTTTAACTTTGTCTTCTCCAATTTCACAACAAATCACATTTACACATTTCAATCAATCAAAATGCCTCAAATAACACTTTCATTTCATAGATGAGTTCAAAAAACGTACTTATGTTGAAGAAAATACGTTGCAGGAATTCTCTTATGGTTTAGACTGTTTGAGAATATAGAACTTGATGAAATTTCACACAGCAAGCAGTGAAATAGAATATTTGTGGACAGTTGACAGGAGATGAAACTATTTCTTGAGTTTGGAAGGGAAATGTAGAGGTAGAGATAAAATGAGTATGAAATGTGTGTTTTGATCATAGATGTTAAATTTATGTTAGGTCATTAATGTAATTGGGCAAAAAATATAACCATCCCTATTAAAAATCCCAATAACAAATTAAGAAACTAAATTATATATATATATATATTATTTATAACTATTCTTTTATAATTTTATGTATTGGTGTGTAGATATTACAAACTACATAGAAAAAACCATATTTATTAAAATCAAAACTATATTAAAGCTAAAGAATTAAGGTAATGGTGATCTTTCTAAGACAAAACATGTGATTTGAATAATTAAGAGGCAAGGAAGCAACCAAACAAGCTATGTGTGAAGTGGGCAACAAATCAGCACAAGTGATCAATAATTATCAGATTTTAATTTTCACAATGGGAAGAGAATTAATGCCATGATTAATTAATTAAATTTCTAATGAATTTAATAAATATATTTTAAATAAATTATCAATTAAACAAAGCATAATTAATCTTGTCATTCCTTGCAAACCCACCAAGGGGCAACTGCTGCATCCATGAAGTCTTATTTTATGAGACTAATGGTGTGCAGTATAATCTCTTCAAATCTATAAAATTGTAATTCTCTGTACACATATTGATAATCTACACACCACCACGTACGATAGGCATTAAATAATTACACTACACGCAACAAGATTAATGGTCCAAACAATATCATCTTAAATGTTTATTAATACAACCCCGAATCACAAAAAATCCTTCAGTTTTATTGGTTAATCGAAGATATTTGTCTTTAAAAATAATTATTTTCTGTGTCTCCCGAGCATCTGTACGTAAAGCACAGCTCAAAACTATAGCTCACACTACATCTCTTCAAATCAAAGCGAAAAGATGCCTTCTTAAGATCGCATAAAGGGTAACTTGAACTTTGAATGCTTTCTTGGGTTATTCGTATCTAGATTCTTATCTTGATACAGAATAAGCCAATTTACTTGGAATATTCTGTATAGCGTGTATACACATACATCCAGTTATATATATATAATGGTCTTGCAAATAATTGCAACTTATTAGGTAAACTAAGCTATCAGCTGATCATATATATGTATATAGCTTGTAAGAAATAAATATAAGACGAGCTATAAATTCAAATAAATTTTAATTTGATGAGAAATTAATATTGAATAGCAAGTGAGAGAGAGAACATGTATATTGAATTTGTTTCTTTGTTCCTTTTCGAAAGAAGATGTGGACTTAAAAGATAAGTTGGTGTGTTTGTGCAAGTACGATGGAACACGTGTTCTATGTATTACCTTCAATCTTTGTAAACTTTCCTGGAAAATGTGTGAGACCATTCACTTTCCTTTTCTGCATGGTATGTGAGAAACCACGTGATAAAGCTTGCTTTCACTAGGAGCTTCTGTACCCATAACAAAACCTTATACGTGTTGTCATATATATACACAATATCTTTATAACAATGTTAAATTTAATAATAAATGTATGCATGGTGGTATATGATTGAGCAATAATACCATGATACAATGGTGTCAACACCATCTTAAACTTTGTCGTGAAACATATATTCCAATGATAATTGTTCGGAAAATCTATTTTTCTCCTCGGGTAGCTTGAATTCGGGTGTCTTGGACCGATTTGTTAACGTATAAGCAAATTTGTGACCAGCCCAACTAAACTTGGTCGTGTTTCAGATGGGCCAAGTTCAGTCAAAAATCAAAGTTATGCCGTACAAAAAGAACGTATCCTTGTAGGGATGACAACGGACAGAACATCAAAAAGTCTTTAAGATATCGGTATTTATATCCGATATTATTGAAATATTCAGTATTCATAATTTAACCATTAGTCTCATCAAATAAGACTTGGTATATAAATTCAACTTCTATCTCTATACTACGGCCATGGTATTGATCGCTGAAAGACCGGCATTCATTTATATACTACAGAAACTGCGCTAATGTCATCAAGGGAAGTGAACATACAATCTTCGAGTTCTCAAACAGCAGTGGCAACTGTGTTCACAACGTTTCTTATAATTACATATATATATTTGCCCACACACTTTTGTTGTCTTTCTCCATGTAATTGCTAGCTTTACACATGCTTATGCTGAGGGGTGGGACTCTTTGGAGGCCTTTGGCCGTTTGGCGTAAATCACTCCTATTGGCCCCTCCCAATTTTGAAAACTATTTAGGCATGGACACAATATAATCTGAATTAAAAGATCTCATGCTTTTTCAGATTAGACAATCCGTTCTATTTCCCCTTGTGCTCGAATTCTTATTTTTATTTTATCTATATGTTCTAGGATTCCTTATTTAATACGAATTCTTCCATTCTTTGGAGTTTTAATATATAGAGAGAGACAGAGGGTGAAGGCAAAGGCACAATTGTTTTATCTACTCATCCCTCTCAAACCTTCGTAGCATATAATTTTTTTTTCTAAACCTCCCAATTGTGAGAGAGAGAATGGAGGTTACAGATTGCGTAAAACCCTCCCTCGAAGTCGAAGTGTCAGATGATATAATCTATGAAATTCTTCTGAAATTGCCCGGAAAATCTCTTTTGCGTTTCCTATCTCTCTCCAGGAACTGGTACTACACAATTTACAGCTTTAATTTCGCCAACATGCATATCATAACACGAGCACGAGTTGCTGCTTCTGAAGAACCTCAAATTCTACAACTACTCTGGCCATTTGTTTGCAGAAATACCGTGCATTCTTTTGTATACGAAGGTAATGCCATGAAGAAAATCGAAAATCCAATCCTGGAGTTCTCAAGGAATTCTGATTATTACTGTAGTACAGTTGAATTCGTTGCTTGTGGTTTATTATGTTTTAGATATCCGTCTCGCGGAGAACTCTATTTATACAATCCTCTCTTAGGAGAGGTTTTAGAGCTACCATGGCCATTGGAGCTGTCGACAACCTTGGCCACATATAGAGCCTGGTATGGAATTGGATTTGATAGTAGAACTGAGTCTTACAAGATTGTTCGATTGTGTTTACGTGATACTTCGACGGACGTAGATACGTTATCAGAGAAGAGATTTGGAGCTCAAGTTTACACTTTGGGCACACAATCATGGCGAGTAATCTCTTCATCAGTTTGGTTTAAGCCAATATGTATCTGGGGTGTATCTGCATATGGAGACGTGCACTGGATTTATTTGGATTATAGTAATCAAAATGCACGTATCATGTCTTTTGACTTCAAAAAAGAGGAATTCAAGGACACTCCTGTTCCAAATTTTGGGTGCCAAAATAAACATTGTAGTGAGTTGATTGATCTTAAAGGATTCTTGGCTGTTGTTAGTTTTCCATCTGATAAACACATTGACATATGGCTGCTGAAAAATTATGAAAAAAAAGAGTGGGTAAGAGAATACAGGTTTAGCACTCAAGTTTGGGCAAGAGAATTATATAATTACGTTGTTATGGGAACAGCTATTTGTTGGATTTTTTGTTCCATGGTTTTCTGCAATCGTGGGTTGGTTTTTGAAGATTTAAAAAATGGGCAAATATTTGTTCTTGATCTAGAAACAAATCGAGTTTTGTGCATGCAGCCCCCAGAAAGCTACATATTTGGCCAGAAAAAATTCAGTTATACAAGCAGTGTTCTTTCTCTCGGGCACTTTGGCAATCCAATTGCAGAGATCCCTGATAAGTACAAGGTTTTTAAGTCGGCCCGTAGGGTTTATGTTTCTCCATAGATATCATGGACAGATTACTGTTTGTTTAAGCAATTACAGCATCTTTGTTTTATTTTTTAATTTTATTTTTTTTCTTTCAGGTTTAGCCAGTAATTGACTTATGTCAGCGTACTCTTTTTAAATTAAGATGTTACTTTAAGAAAATATTATATATTCAATGGTTCAATCTTTCTATATTTTTCATACTTTAACGGTAAAGCCATAGTTTTACACTATTATTATAAAAAAAAACATTCATAATTTACTTATTTATTTACAAAAATAATTTGATTATTTATTTTCTGAATTAAAGATCTATTCCTATTACTATGTCCTCCAAACATATTTCCAGTTACAACGTATAAATAGTTATAAAATATCTAGTTTATATGAAATAAATTATTTTAATAAATCTGAAATTCTTCCTAAGTCAAAACTTTCATATCTCAACCCTTATCATATTTATAAAAATCCCCTATCTACTTTTGCTAAGTCTGTAAAAATTATTATCTCCTCTCCCTCCCTAAATGTAAAGAATATATACAGTGTTCCAACTTCAACTCCAACAAATTCCAATCAACTCATGTAGAACAACTCATTCCAATTGAGTTCCCGAAACACATGATCTCCACTTGGAAAGAACAAGAATACACACATCTACACTTCAGTGGAATCAGATTTGTCCTTACGTTCCATGCTCGGAAAGGTCTTGCAACAACTTATCGCATCGCCTTGTTAGATATCAGATTCCCAAATTATGAGCATGCCTATATTAGCGCAGTACAAACCACTCTTAACGCTGGCACAATCATGGTCTCCATGTTCCCTAACTTCAACATGCCTCTAGATGACTCACAGCTCACAACTTGCTTAAAGCTACAAGTACAAATCACCGACGCAACCCCAATAGGACCAACGTACATGGCTACCATCCACTACCAGATGGTATACAGAGAACAAGACCACACAATGGATCTTGCTTTGCTTAACCAGACTGCAGATTCTATCTTCCTACATGTAGAATCCGGTCAGGTTCTTAGCTGCACATATGTTCCTAAACAGATTTCTCAACAATAACTCCAAGAATTGTTACCTGCCACATGGGTGACAAACTACGAAGAGAACCATCAGGCAGCAACCACTCAAGCACAGATCAATTCAGATGAGCCTGTATTTAAGCGTTCATAAAGCGAAAAACTCCAAATCTGCTTTAACTCCACCCCTGCACAACAATCTGATGCTACGTTTCTTACACAATACATGATCTCTGCTCTTCAGCCTAAGATCTACGCTTTTGATGAACATGAAAACCCTATCTGGCTCCTCCAACCTCATGACCCAGATAATCCTTACTGTTCCTGTCCAGCATGCATAGAAGATGCAGATCCATACCAACAACATCCCAGTTCAAGAAGATCTCACATATCTCCTCAACATCTCCTTGACGGACAAAGAAAACCACCCAGAAAATCCAAACTAAGAATTTCAAATGAGTTCAATGAAGCCTACAAAAGAGACATACCAGGATACGATACTCTTGATGAATCCACTGGAATATACCAGTTCGTAGTCCGCTACACAGATCCACCATCATCAATAGATCCCCCACTAGTACCTTCTGAATGAGATGACAACAACTATCAATCTCCTTCATCAGATGACGATGATGATGACATAGAAGTCATCCTGGTTAAACCAAAACACAAAAACCTCTCCCTAGATCCATCGCCAATTCCTCCTAAACCAGATCCCTTCAAACCCAAACAGATCTAGCGTCCCAAACCTAAACAAATCCCTAAACTAAAACCAAAACCAAAAGCCCCACCAATCACCATGTACTAACCATCCTCCTCTCAAACACCACAACGAAACAAACCCTCTCAACCTCCTCTTAAAACTTAAGATTTCCCTCATCTCAAAACACAAGAGAACCTAGTTACCAGAGAAAAGACAGCTTAGAAGATCCAACCTCCAACATCTAGAACAACATATGGACAATCATCTCAAATATCTCCAGCAGAAGCCGTACTAAACTGGCAATCCCAGAATGCAGCAGTACAGAACCAGTACTTGCAAAAGATTGATGCCACAGCAACAAGAATTAAGACTAAGCTTGCTCAACAACACGAGTCAAAGCCCATTGATACACTTAAGAAACGGATGGAAGAACTCCATCATATCATCATGAACCTCATCGCAAACCAAATGCCTTTTGGTCAATACCAACAAGAAATGGACAGTCTCAAAAAATAACTCACCTCTCTGGAACGCATGATTCAACAACAACAGGTATACATGCCTCCTCTATTCATATACCCATTTGACAGAATGTTTATAAACCCTGAACCAATAAACCTTCTACCTCCTATGTCTCAATCTTTACCCTTTGAACAATCTGCGTATGCAAATCTCTTGGGAGATTCTAATTTCATACTCAGACGCAGAGACCAGCCACAACCCAAACCTAAGAAACGGCCAAAGACACAACCACCTTTATCCTACCAGCTATATACACCTCCACCATCACCATACTATCAATCAACCACTTTATACCACCAGCCTGCCTCTTTACAAAAAACTCCAACCTCATCGCTAACATCTTCAGCACCACCTGAACAACCAAATCAACCCCAGATGACCATAAACCCCATCTTCACCTGGTTAACTGAAGCAGTAATAAATGCAAAAAATGAACAAGCTATAAAAAGAGCATATTGGAACAACGTACTCAATGAAACAGCAGCCCAAGTAGAAGTAGAAGGAAGCCAAAGTGTCCAACAAGTCAATCAATATGTAAACGACTCCTCTTGTTCCTCATCGTTCACTCCACAGTCAGACAGTGAGCCAGAAGTCCAACAACCATACCCAGTCTATACCCAACAAGCCGAAACCTCACAACTTACAGTCCAGGATCCTTTTGATTAAGAAATTGCCTCATTAGGACATCTTCCTCACCAATCACAGACACACTCCTACGTCCCTAACCCCCCTGACAAGGTTCATTTGTTTACTTTTGATGATTGCAGGTTAGAAGACCAAAGGAATCGCATCCATGAAATGACTTTATGATGCAACACACAAATGTTGAGACTAGACGCGTCAGCAAAAATAGTCATTCTAAACTTCATCACTAGGATGACAGGTTCTCTCAGAAAATGGTGGCTAAAACTTGGTGACTATCAACAGATACAAGCAATCAACATAGGTGATATCAATGCCTTCATGTTCTTCATCTACGAGGAATTCTTCGGTGGACCAGTACACTCAAAAGACAAAGCATGCGAAGAGTTCTTCAAACTCAAGTGTTGCTCCTTTTAAGCCACAAGATCTCAACAAGCACTTCAAGATGGTCAGAGAACGATTCTACCTCATTGGTGGACTCGACGACCCCAATCTCAAATAAGCTTACTTGAACCAACTCCCTAAACCTCTTGGCTCAGAGACACTCAAATTCCTCTCCTCACAAAGACAAACCTTGGTAAACGTCGGCAAACATCTCTCTTGGAGACCTCTATCAGCATATTCTCCTCTAACTGTAGAAGCTTTGCAACAGTTCCAAGTTCATCAAGTCTTACAGAAGAAATTAGGTTCAGTCTGCGATAGACGAGACCTTAAGATCAAATGTAAGAACGACTCCAAGAATTGCGAATGCTCCTACAAGCACAAAAAGAAACATTTCAGGAGATATGGTGATTCCAAGTACTCCTCCTGAAAATCCAAGTTTCGAACCAAACGGTTTTTCAGAAAGAAGCAGACCTTCACCAAACTAGACCATTGCTTTATATGCAAAAAGAAAGGTCATTTTGCGAAGCAATGTTTTAAGAGTTCCCATAAAGAAAAAGTCCTCCACATGATCTCCCAAGTTTACCACGGAGACATCAGCTTAGACCTTGAATCCATCTTCTTAGAAGAAGAAAAACATACAGAGGACACACTCTTCATCATCACTAAGCCCAAACACAAAAATACCACATCCTCTGATGATGAATCATCACACTCTTACCAGTCCTACCAACTCCTACCAGCACAACCGCCTCCACCAGAACAACTTCTCCAGATAGCCTCATCTCACTACATTATCTCCAATGTCCTAGTGCTTATCAGAATCATTAAATATGACAAACCCATACACCTCACAGCCCTCAGTGCAGTCGCTTCAATCCTCAACCCAACCAGACTTCCTAAAGAATACTGGATGAAACACAAATGGTACTTCAAGTAGTAAACAATGAGACGTTCTCTATGAACCTCATTAGCAAAAGAATTCAAATCTAGTTCTTCCCTGGCCTGCTGATCCAACACAAATTCCTTGGTTCCTCTCTTTCAGATCGAGATGCCATTATAGGATTTGATATCTTAGCCCAACTCTTCCAATGAAAGGTTTTCCTCAAACCTGAAGGGTTACTATACAAGTTCTATTTCCATCCATGGATCCAGCCCAAGACCATTCAAGGCCAAAACCTTGCACACATCAAGGCATTAACCTAGATTAACATCCAAAACCAACCCACAAACAGACTCCTTCTTGAAGAAAGAATGATCAACTATAAAAAGCGGCACCAATCACAAAGACTACATCAACCCATCCTTTCTCCTCCTTTAGTAAAAATGTTCTCTCCTATCCGAGATTACATTGCTACCACAGACCAAGCTTTCCAACCTCCTGAGGCACAAAACCTAATAGCAGAATCAACTTTCTTCCAACCTCAGACATGGAATATTCGACTCCAGCACTATCGATCATAGGTTCTTATCACTCAAGGAACCTTTGCTCTCGACAATCTTGAACAAGTTTATCCCGACTTCCCGTTCATTATGCTGTTTCAGATCAAAGATATTCCCAATGACTTCTTCACTGAGAATACTTTATGAATCTTATAGTATCTGATGCAAAACCATACCATCGGTATTGAATTTCATGTCACAGATACACTTAAATGGTTTGATATGACCCGACATGGTCTAGCTCAATCATATATCGAACCATCGCTCGACACCCCTTTTGGCAGATTCGCCATCTTTCTTACCTAGTTCAACACCCTCCCAAATTGGCATGGCCAATTCCAACACTATTCGGTAAAAAACATGAACCTAAGAGCAAGAATAACCAGCAGACACTGTATTTTGACATTCAAAAGACAAAGTGTTCTATGCGGCGGTATACTACTACAACACTTTCCTCAGAATGACGAATACGATATCCTTTCGTATAGTTTTTCCAAACAAAAACAAATACATTCGCATGAATACAGAGAATACTAACGTAGAATATCTGAGACCAACTCCTGTATCCCCCCTCAGATATGGCCAACGTTTGCAGACACAGTACCATGGGACAATTACCCGAGAAACCATGATTTTCAAAACAGACAATACAGAAAGGTTGTCCTCAACAAGCAAGATGAACCAGAGACAAGCACATGTGGAACCCCATCACTCCATCTCAGTCTTATCTCTGAAGACTGGCAAAAGGACCCACGACAGCAATGTTTCCCCTACCTGCAGGACCCCCAAGACCTACCAAACCAAAGTTTTCAACTAACAGACCCACACGACATAAATTTTCAAGATTCCCAGGACCCATGGGAAGACTATTATGTCAACCCCCGGACCCATGATTTTTGAAAAAAGTGGATAAAGCCAGCTGACGATGACACTTCATCTACTTATGCAAATGAAACAAACATGTCCACTAGTCCTTAGTCCAGGTATCCATTATCTGTTAAATTATTGTCCAGATGTCTATTATATATCTTTATTTTTGTCCAAGTGTCAGTTGTATAATTAAATTGTTTGTGTAAACAATGATGTCATCGCCCATTAATAATAAAGTGGACCAATCCTATAATAATTATGTAAGGTTTATGCCAAGAATATTCCTTATTCTTGAACTATAAATAAGAGCTTCATCCTCAAAATAATCCAAAGAGGAAAAAGGAAAAGAAAACCTTGGAAAACTTTAAGTTTTATAAACTCAATGTCTTTTTAATTTCTTCATTAGATCTTCAGTTTTTTAAATAGTCTTCAAAATGTTTTTATAAGCAAACACAGCAAATCCTAGATATTGAGAGTATGCTCTCTGCTCGCTTTTTCGGAGGATCTTGCAGATTAGAAATCAAGCTTCAATATACACTCCGGTAAAAAGTTATAAGCTCTGGTGCAGTCTAGCGATCCACACTCTTAGAACCCAGGAAGTTTACCTTGTTGGTGCCATAAAAGTCATGCCTTAGTAAGTCGCAAAGGATGCACAACAGTGGCTAGAATACCTTGGCCCAAAAGACTAACTTCACCCCCTCTATTTACGGTGATAATTTAAATTTCAAGTATGTTATCACAATAACATTTTACATTCATATCATAGCATTTTTATGTATGACAAGTTTGTTGTCACAAATTTTGTATCAATAATTCAATCAACTGGCCCCAAAATTGGGAGGAAAGATTTATCATACCAAATCCCTAGTCTATGAGTAGCTTATTTTATTGATGAGAGCAGGGAAGGACCCAAGCAACATAACTGCTACGCTCAACTGGCCCGGCCCAATCAAAACTCACTCTCTTAAAATCTTTCAGACCTCCAGGTTCTGAATTTCATGCCAAGTGATGCAGAGAAAGAGAATATTTGGTTCACATTCTACCATTATAATTTCTTCCAAAGCAGTGGTGACTGATATGTTTGTGATGAGAGTTTTGGACCTTTTGCTCTAATTTGGTGTGCAATCTGAAACAAACGTGGGAGTAATTTTTGAGGTGTTTTAAGTATGGGAGCAATTTTCATATCTTAATGTAGAATTGCTTCAATGTCTATATATGAATAAAGGAGTACAAGTTTGACTGAAGTATTATGAGATTTGATATTGGAAGAATTATATATAGGTCTTAGCATTAGCTTCCCTATTAGACTCCGTTTCCTGAGTCAGTAGGACAATTAGCAGTAGTTTTCATTAGTGATTCCACCATAAGAACATTTATTTTGTTCGAAGAACGCGAAGATGCGTAATAGAAGAAACTGTAAAGCTCCACGGGTCCTCGAAGTTTTATGGCTTCCTCCAATTCTCCCTTTCATCAAGGTCAATAGGGATGCTTTCTCTAAGAATAATCCAGGAGAGGCTGATTGTGGTGGCATTTTCCGAGATCATCTTAGCTGTTTCTTAGGTGCCTTCGCTGTCCATTTGGGTCATCAATTTTTTTTTTTTTCGGAGATCATGGCTATTATTTATGAAGTTCGCCAAGCTTCTCAAAGGGGCTGGAATTTCATTTGGTTGGAAATTGATTCTCAAATTTGTCATTTCTTGCATGTTGGATCCAGATTATAAGCTTCCTTGGAGGATTCTCAATGAGTGGCTCAACAGACGCACCATTATCTCCCAAATGTTCTTTTACTGCACTCACATGTATTGGGAAGGCAACCAGGAGCAGATACCATGGGCAATCTAGGATTGTCTTGTCCTACCTTCACATGTTTTGATTCTCCGCTTGCGCAAGTCCAAGAAAATCTCTTCAAAAATCGTTGGGATTTTCCTAATTTTCGATTCTCCTGGACACTCGTTGCTTTGAGGATTGCATGTGATGTTGGTTCTCTTTTGCAACTCTCTGCTTCTGTTAGGGAGGTTGGGGTGCAGTTTGGCTGGATTGCTGCTACTACCTTGTTTTTGTCTCAAGTTGCTTTTGGTATGATGCAGTTTTGGTTTGCCACTGCATTGTTGCTAAATGTTGTTTTACTGCTTGTGTTTGCTCTGTTTTGCTACTGGGATGGATGTTTTTGAGACTTCTCTGGTTTCCATAAGGCTGCAACTTGGGGTTGTTACTGCCTGAGATACTGGGTTGCGGCTTCCTCTTTGTAGTTCCGCTACTGTTTGTTTTGTACTGATGTTTACAGCTGCTGGGTGCTCTGTTTCTGCTTGTGCTACTTGGCTGCAGTTTTCTGCCTCTGCTGCTGTGTTCCTTCTACTGTTTCCTTTATTTTATTTGATACTGCTGTGCTGCAATTTTTTTTTAATCTAGCCACTGCTTCCTTTATGCAACGTGCTACTGCTGTGCAGCTGCTTCCTTTTCTAAAGCCTGCTTCTGCTTCTGCTGGTAGCTTGTTGCTGCTGGTGCTACTTGGCTAATGGCTACAAGTTTTTGCAACTGCTGCTGCGCTCCTGCTGATGCTTCCTATCTGCAAATACAGCAATATGCATCTGCAGCTCTTTTGTTTGCTGGGCTGCGGTTTGGCTAATGTCCTTTTTACTTTATTTTCCTATTATATGACTTTCCTTCAGCTTTTTTCTTGACTTCTATCATTTTAATAAATTAAATTCTTTAGAATTTTCTAAAAAAATAAAAATAAAACATTTATTTTATTCAAATAAAAAAGTGTAACTTCAATATTAAAATGGTAATTTGATCATTTTAAAAAGAATTAATTAGGGACTTATATGATACAAGTAGATAAAGTATTTCTTTTGTTAGTAAATACGAAAATACAGGGACCAGATGTTATTATTAATAAACACAAAACAAAACAAAAAGCTTGCTGTTCCATTAGATGATTAACAAAGTAATTTCATACAAAGGAAACATACACAAAACACACAAAGCCTTCATCTATTCCTACACTTTATGTTTGTCTTGCGTAATATTAACAACAGACCATTAAGAAAACTTGGTCTTAATTAATCCCCAATACCCCAAATTTGAGCAAGTGGTTTACTCGAAGTAGATGATTTTCTCCACCTTGCTAGACGCAGCAAGAAAGTTAATACTTCTGAAGGGTCATGCAGAGAATATGAAGCTTTAGTTTCCTTTGGAATTGAAGATACAATAATCGGATACCCTTGCCCTCTTTTCTCTATTACCTGAATTTTTTTAAAAAAAAAAATTAGTGACAGTAAATATATAATGAATGTATGCTCTCATTGAAAAGGGCAATACCTTGAATGCATCTTCATCAGTGCGATCATCTCCAATGTACAAAGGGAGAACATCTTTGGGATTGCTTAACCCTAGAGTCTCCAGTAAATATTCCAGGGCATGGCCTTTGTCCCATTCTATGGAGGGTCGAATTTCCAAGACCTTTTACAAGCAAATATATTATAGTTACTGTCTGTCTTTATATAATACTTTCTTAAATTTTACACAAACAAAGTTGAAAGATTTACTTGTCCTACCATTTTACCCTCATTTAGATCAAATTCTAGGTAGTTTTCGAGTACAGATTTCACCTTCTCTTGCAATATACAGTAATCCTGCTTGCATATGGAAATTATTGAAAACCATTTGTTAAGTAACTTCAATAAATTATAATGATAAACAAAAATAATACAATCAGAGGATGTGTCATTTTCAGATTACCTCTTCTCGGACATGTCTGAAATGTACAGAGACGCAGAATCTATTATCCTCGATTGTAGCACCTTGTATTTTCTTGATTTCCTCTTCCAGTTCTTTGATTATCTGTTACAAACAAACCAATTTATCATCTTTAAAAATTATGTACAAGTATAACAAGTAGAAAGAAGGTTAATTTGCTCTTTAGCTTACCTCCTGGATTGTGGGCATAAATTTTTTAGCAGGCTGAAACAGAACTTCGTTTCCCTACCAAGATTGAATAGCCATGTATTCAGTTTGAGAGTCAAAATGATTGCACAAACTGCTAGCCAAAAAGAAGAAGAAGAAGAGAAAATAGAGGAGCAAGCGGCAGACCTTTTTACCATGGCCAACAGTACGAGACTTTCCATCACAAGCTTTAACAGGTCTTGGTGGTGCCAATATATCCATTCCATGACTTCCAGCATAATATACATTACTCAACTGTACAAATCCCTTTACCTGTAGACAAAGAGTTTGATTATTTCTTCAGCTTTTTTCTATAGATTAAACTCCGGTTTAATTTGGAATTGTTGTGCTTCTGCAGCTAACAGTTAATAATTTTACGTCACAACTGTACTTAATAGAGCCTCAGTCATTGATATTGGACAGACCAGTTCATACCTTTTCACGGCTCCTACCACTGATTATAGCTGTTGGAAAATAATTAGCAACTTCACGCACAGCTGCCCGCATCTGCAAAAATAGAATTTAAACTCATATTAAGATTTGGATTACTGCAAAAGAAAAGAGTTTTTGAGTTTTGATTACCTCATCAGACATGAAAGCACGATCTGGGTCATCAACAATCGGCGAGAGAGTGCCGTCGTAATCTAAAAACACGGCAATCTTCTTCCCTTTTGCTGCCTTCGTCATCTGATCAAATGAGTCTAGGGCAGAAGGGTGTTCCACCTAACAACATATAAAGAAATTAACCTTATTGTCCAATAAAATTCATCCAATAATTTTAGACCACAGAACTCCACGTGCAAATTTACTTCCTAGTATATTTGCAACGGTCAAAATTTTCCATTAACGCTATTGTATGGATGGATATCTTTATAAAACTATTTACTAACTTATATATATATATATATATATATATATATTAAGAAATGTTCTTGTTGCTTTGGTAAAAATTCATGAAATCCTACCATCCATGAATTATAACATGGGTCTGAGGGAACAATAGAATCGGGTCGTTTCGATATTGTTCTTGCATTTAGGGAGTGATCACCACCATTTTCATCATTTTTTGCTTTGGAGATAGGCTTCATTTTCTGTTTACTTGAATTAGATCTTTGAAATCCCATTGCCTCGTTAAGCTTTGCAAGGTATCTCTTAATCATCTGAACGTAAGAAATGAACAAATGTCTTGAGAAACCAATGAAGCAAACAAAGAATTTAAAGCCCAGTAAAGCAGCCTGATTAACAATATAATAATAATAATAATAATAATAATAATAATAATAATAATAATAATAATAGTACCTGAAATTCACTTGTCATGCGTTGCTGCCTGCGTTTAGCACTTCTTTACCTTTCTACTGCCTCAAAATATGTAGCTGCAACAGTTAATTATCGAGGTAACGAAGAACGGAATAAAAGGACACTCAACTTCTAAATAAACAAGATTTGGGAACTAGTGATGGACAAATCCATTAGGGAAAATATGGAATAATTTTTATTTTCGTAAAATAATTTATGAAGGTCATTTTCAAGAAACAATTATTCCACGAGTGTTTGTCGAGCGAGAAGAGAACGTTTAACAAAACGTCACTTCCCAGTTGAAAGCATTTGTCAAAGAGAAAGTACACATGGTGTCAATATTAAAGACAAAATTGAGCAATTATATGATCAGATAAGTTAGATTCGATGACTCAACATTACATGGCTAATAAGCAAAGGCTAATTTCAAACTCAGAAGCTTTCTCAGTAAAGTAACGATCAGCTGATTCGGATGATCCTGACCTGAGCTAATGGTTTTTAGAGTTTCAATCAACGTTAATTCTTATAAAAATTAAAAATTACAAATACAATGTATGGTTAATCAGTCTGGCTCCACTTTTAACTACCATGTTACCTCATTTCAACTCCTGCCCAACTGAATTTAAATTGACTGTTTAAATATATTATTATTCCTTCTCTATCAAGACTAATTTAAGGGCATCAAGACATTGATATATGGGTCCTTTTCCCATATACCTTAGGGCATACGTTACAAATTTATGTATCTTTTATGAATCTTAAGCATTGTAAGTTTCTTTTAATGTGTCTTTAAATCATACGTTAATATACTTCAACACATCAGTATACATAGTTGAAAACAGACAAGGGAATTCTAAAGATTAAGAACTACATCATGGTTTTGAAGTTTTGCTTAGAGGATTATATATAAATATAAACATGCAAGAATTAATATTTAAATAGTAATCTACTCCTATTATTGGGTCTTTCAATTAGCTAGGTAGTGGAAAAGTTGGGACTATTTAGGGCATAGCCAAATTGTAACATGTGGATAGCCAGGCTGCTGTCATGTGAAATATAGGAGAGCTAGGAGGGCTGATTAACTTAAATATCAAATAAAATAGTAAGTCAAGGCAAAAGCAAAAGCAAAAACATTGACAACCATTGAAAATCTTACACGCTTTGCCAACTCTCATTGATCAATCTACTTGTGCTTCCACAAAACACGACAGAAAATAAATAAATAAATAAACCCTAACATGCATACTCAGATGACACATTCATGGAATACACGTGTATCCTATGAAGCCATGAATTGACTTGTCTTTAAATAATTTAACCATTGATGACTTTTTCTTTTAAGACCGAACGTATGAACAGAGAGTTAATTGACTTTGGGACCCCAAAGAAACTAAGAGGAAGAAGATGAAGATCGCGTGTCTGTAGGGTAAGTGAGTTTGGACATCTGGGTTCTGTAGCAAGGACACGTTTAACAAAGATTAGACTTTGGTAAAGTCTCCCTTCAAACCAGACAAACTACATAGGACAAAGTGTCTTGGTCTTATGAATTAAAGTTAAAAGATTCATACAAATTACAATTTAGTATGTTAATTAGAGGTAGCCGATGTGTGCGTTTGCCTTATAATCCATTGATGAGAGAATCATGCAGAAGAGAAAGAGTCGTGCCCATGCACATCACCAAACAACTCACCATCACAACATGCTTAAAACCGTTTTTTAGGTACAAAGTAGTTTCTTTCAAAAAAGTAAACTTCCTGTGGTTCCCAAACGGCCCCACTCGAACTGATTGTTCATGTTCAAACCCAAGATACTTGTCGGCAGACTTCACCTTACAAGTGGCACCTCGGAGACTGATTAAAACCGTGTACTTGGGGGTAACGAGCGTGCTATGCACGTGGTCGTTGACAGCTTAGAGAAACCGAAGGTGAACCAACGAACGACAACCGCTTTTTAGTTTTGTTTTCAGTTCAGTTGAAACGACTAGTTAACAGGTCTTGCCGGTAACGGCAACCGCCGTAGATTATTATAATGAATAATCTAGAAATAATAACAATAATAAATAAAAAGAAGAACATGCATGAACGTTACACGTAACTTGAAGCAAGAGAATTAAAGAAAAGCAAATAGACATGGAAAGAATAAAAGCAAAAGAGCTTACCAAATATAATGCTAATAGTCTCTGCAGAATTCTCCACGGCTTGAGAGGGAGAGGGAGAAGGAGAGAAATATGTAACGGAGGAGGGGTTTAGGAGGGTTTTGGAAGTTTGTTTTGTTAATATTCCCAATTCCCCATTGCATTTATAACCCTTTTGCTTTGTAAATTACCATGAGTTTGCTCTGCTATCTACAATTACTAAATTAGCCATATTATTTTATTTTATTAATTAAATACTCTAGTATAGTATGTGTTTGATTGGAAATTTTGGTCACATTGTGGTTAGGTGAGGTGAACTACAATATTTATGGTAAACGGCAAAACCTTATAGTAATTCCATTAAATTATTATCAATATGCTAGCTAGCTAGTCTAATCTATTCCATTTCATTTTGATTCTTTCACTAATTATCGTCAAAAGATGCAATATTTGTTGTTTACAATTATTTATGTAAATCAAGAAAGGCAAGTGGAAAACTTTTAAGAAATATTAATGTTTTCTTTTGGAATTGAAAACGTGATACACGAATGTTCAAAGAGTGAGTAGCTATCAAAATTAGCTTAATTTATTGGTGGGGATTGGGTATGAGTTGATGTAATTTGGGTATATTTAAAATTAAAAGTCACATAATTTTTAAGTTATAATTGTTGTAAATAAAATTATTAATCGTTAAATATAAGTGAGTCTGTGATTAATAAAAAAATAATTATTATATATATTCTCCCAATATTTGATTGACCTTTTACAGAAACATTAGATTAAAAAACTCCATCAATTATTTAATAGATTCTTTATATATTTGCATATTAAAGATACCCATCTGAACATGAATACAACATTATAGTTAATTGTAAAATATATATATAGATATATATATATATAGAAGACTGTAGTTATTATTATATAATAAGTTAATGTGACTGTGAAAGTAATAGCGTCTATGCTTTTTAATATAATTTTATGAATTTATTACCATCAATCGTTAATCCTTGCCACAAATTTAACATATTTTATTAGATACCATCAATCAATCTTTGAACTCGTGGATCATTCGCATATAAAATCTAATAAACATATGGTGGAGCTAAAAAGTAAATAAGAATCGAAGAAAAAAGTTATACAAGCCAAGCAAAAGAGGACAGTGTCAAGTGTATGAACATGAAGTAAACACATCACATCTTCTCTGATTCTGTCAAGTGTATGAACATGTTCCAAGATTCTGCATTTGCTTAAGTTACAATATCACATTTATCAAATTTATTTGTTGTGTCTCTAAAAATACAGCCCTTGCATTATATTTTTACCTTGAAGAGTATTCTAAAAATTTAGAAAGAATAGTATTATGTATTACTGACAATTCACAATGAGTTAAACATCCCTATAGGAGAGTTTTCAATTTTAGGGAGCAAATGTGTCTTGGATTCAAGGGAACATGAAGAGAAACACCATTAATAACCAGCCAAAAAAGTTGCTATAAAGTAAATAATAAATGGAAAACAAAGACAAGAATTTGGAAGGTCTAAAAGGAGAAGTGGTCATTGATTTGATCGTTTTTCTCTTTTAAGTAATTCAGTTCCTTGAATTTGCCCAAGGAATCAATTGCTACGAAACTTCCTTACAGTATACTTTATTTTTAAAATAACTTTGCATGGTCTTCTGGTCCCCTGCCATTAATATTATAAATAAAATATTGCTCATAAGATTCTCCATCTCATGTTGACAACTCTTCTGGCAAGATGTCTTGCACGAAGACACGCAGGAATTGGTATCAAAACCTTGCATAGAGAGTAGAGACTTCATTTAATTGTAAGTCTCAGTATATTATTTATGGATTAATATAACATAAAGCTGTTGTGCAAGATAAATTATCAAGGAAATACTTCCAAACTGGAGTCTGGAGGTAGAAAAGTTAGACTCAAAATACTTGAAAGAGAAATGAAAATATAGATATTTGGAGAACAAAAAAGCTAAGTTGAGAGAATATAATAAGGGGTGGACGAAATATCATTTCCAAGTTGAGTTCAAGTTATTTCCAATTAATTTCTTCAGAGATTTTCAGGAAACTTCCATTGGGTCACATCAGTTAGGTGACCGGTGAGAATATGGAATGGAGAATTTTTTTTCTGGTGAAGGTTGAATTTTTGTCACGAAATTTGCTGAAGTAATAACACACTGGATTCAGAGAAAGTTCTGCTTCATTTCGGTGCATTTTCGCTGCTACCTTCTTTCTTTATCTGACAACCCGCATAAACCATTCAATTTTGGTTTTTGCAAGGTCCTAATAATTGCAAATTAAATAAAAACTGCAGTACAGGGAAGAGGGTTTCGAGAAGAAAATTTCTGTTGAACTTTTGGAGTAATATCATGCATGAGTTTCTATTAGAACCTTGTGGCTGTCCACAGTTATACAACAAGAAGAACAAAAAAAACCTATGGATTTCTGGATATACTCATGGCACCAAAACAAAAAAACATTTCTACAATTTGCAGGAGGCTTACAAAATAAAAAGAAGAAAAAACTCACCTAATGTCAAGTATTCCTCAGCTGTCTCCACATTCTAATTTCTAGTTCTTTCCGCATCATCTATCATGTCAGCGCCTCAGCTACCATGCACGAGGCCATATCTCGTCATTGGTGCCATTCTCTACCATCTTTCCTTCCCCAGCTTTTGAGGAATTGCCTATCACATGTCTACCTCAATCTCTGGGGAATTCTGAAGTCTCTCCTCATCTACTTTGCCAGCATTCTCTACCAGTGGTACATTGTTAGCTTCTGCAATTACCTGAAGAAGTTCAACGGGGGTAGCAGCCGGGTCTAACTCCCAACTTCCTGCAGAAGCATTATGAGCTTCTAGGCCTGTAAGCAAGCGACTGGGAACTTGATGAGAGAAGCGAAACATCTCTTCTTTACGTATTCTCCGAACTTCATTGGGGTCCATCTGCTTCTGAAACACTGTCCTGAAACCAGCAACCTTAACAAGAGGTGCAACAGATAGACCTTGTTCCTCGTTAAAGTCATCAAGCACCTCCACCATGTCATATTTGTGTATCACTTCGTCGGGAGTCTGCTCGTTCCAATCAGGAGACCAGTTTCTGTAAACAGCCCAGACATCTCCCTTATAAGGAAATATTCGAACAACCCCACGCGCACCTTTTGTCCACTTAACAATGTGGGAGAAAGAATTTAATGTTTGACTAATTTCATGTCTGCCAGTCCGGAAATCTCCACAGGTTTTGGAAAAACCAGAATCTACCCAGGGTATAGGGCCCAATTCACTGTTGCTTCTTGAGTTAAGCCAACTGATCTTCATCTTAAACGGCTTCAAAGAGATCACTTTATGAATTCGAGCATAGTAACGAGGCATTCCATCATCGTCATCATATGCAGCCCAGACCTGGTCATCTGCAAAGGAACTTTCAGTTCTATCCAAGTCAAAATTGTGAAAATCGGAATCTGGAACATTAATTGACAATGCAGCAGCTTCTTGTTCTGAATCTCCAACAGAATAGCCAGGACAAGAATCCTTGTTTTGGTTTTTATCGTTGGACCCATTACACTTACTGAGATCATGCAAATCACCATTAACACCACTTTTCTGCTTCCTACTTTCTCTCTCTTTCATCTTCTCTTTCTCTCTGTCAGCAGTCTTGGCATCAGTTGCCAAGCTCCAGTCCTGAAGTTTCTTATGAATTTCAGACCTTGCCTTGTCCACCAGCATGTTTCGAATCTCAAATAATGACAGTTCTCTCTCACTGTTGGGCTTGTTATTAATACCGGAAAAACCATAGATATTTTCTGCTTGAAAACTGCCTTTTCTAAATTCAAATGCACTTCCTGAGCCAGCTCCGATTCCCGTGGACATTTTATTTGCCATATCACCTCCATTCCCATTCATACAATTATCATAGGTTCTTCTCTTTTTCAAGGCTGCTGCCTGTGCTTCCTCACGCTCTCTCTTCAATTTCTCCTGTGCCTGCTGAACTACATTTGCAGCTTTAGCGGAAGGCAAAGGTGAATTAACCTTGCCATTAATACCGGCTACTGTAGAGAAAGAACCCCACTGGAGGTTTGTACTACTAGATGAGTTAAGACCCACAGATACTCCAGGATTATAAACGTCACTATTTTCCACGTGATGTCTTGAATTCTGATGCTGCTGACGAGAAGACAAATTGGCAGACTTGAAAACATTTGGAGGCGGAGGTTTCTCTACAGCAAGAAAAGCCTCACGGCAATTAGGACATAAGAGAGTGTGATTCAGGTAAATCCTCAGATACTCATAATGTGTCTTGCATCTGTTGCAAATAGTCCAAAACGTACTGGGATTTTGATTAGAAGAAGGAACTGAGGTTGAACCCGTTCGAGTAGCATCGTTCCGACTCCTAGCATGCGAAGTCACATTTTTGGTAGAAGTATGAATCCCATTTGCACTAGGTGATGCAAAAGGAAACCCACTTTGAGTTGGCTTTTTCTGCTGGACTCTCGGATTCAATTTCTCATTATAAGCTAATCTCTTAGCCTTATCCGATAACAAGCTCCAGGCCTCCGAAACCAGCTTAAAAGCACCACCAGCACCTATAGCCTTGTTTTTATCAGGATGAAGTGCCAGTGCAAGCTTTCGGTATTGTTTCCTCACTGTTTCATCATCAACCCATGGGTTTGTACCAAGTATGGCATACCAATCCACTTCGCCGTTAATCTTTTTCTCTGCAGAGATATAAACATCGATTGTTGTCAAGATTTGGGAAATACCCTCAAGCCCAGGATATAAATTTTGAGCCTTCGAAGCAAATTTCTTTGCACCAGAGTAATCTTTTTCTGTAACCTTTCTCTCAGCAATTTCCTTGGCCCTGAATGCCTCGTCTTTATTACACTCCATAACCTACTTAAGGGATATGAAACTTAATTTTTCCCCACCCAGCTATTACCAATATGAGCAAAACTTCAACCAAGCATCAGATTCAATAGTTTGATGCCTGAACAAAAGGGCAATAGAACATCTAAATTAAAAACTGATTGTACAACTCAAACAGAGTCGAATAAATAACATAATACCTGTTCATTTCATTTAGTAGGGTTCCTGGTCTTCATCTAGAATAACACCCGCTTTAGGTTATATAGAAGTTTCGTAGACGGGCACCTGAGCAAGAAAAACAGACACGACTGTATACATATTAATTCCATCAAAATTCTACTAAAATTTTGTCAGAAACAGGAAAAAGTAACAATCAGGCAATTCACCCAATCAACTCGCTTACAAATCAAGCAATGAACACAAGTATGCCTAGGTGCTTGCCGAACAAGGTAGAATACCAGACAAATAATCATTACAATTAGAATACCATGCACATGCAGAAGCTCGCTAACAGTAAGAGACTATGCCATGTATTAAAGTTTATGTACGACATAACTATTCAGTGCAATTCTTGAATATCATTTTTAAATAATAAAATAGATGATATTGAACCACTATAACAATATTAGTTGTAGCAAAGATACCCAAATTGACCACGTTAAGTGGATAGGTCCAATTGGTTAACTGGCTAGATACTATTTGAATATAAGTGAAAACTATGGCATCACCCCCCGACGTGTCTAGTCAGGTAATCTGCTCAATCAACTCAACCAACATGTAAGTAACACTTCCCCAATGGACTGCATGCATTTCATAGATAGAAGAATAAATCTGAAAAGCTTCACCATATCTAGAATATCCCTAATCCATAAAACAAATGTGAAGAGGTCTAGATCCATCCAGAATTCTAGATATGTTTAACCTTCTTCAATTCTCTCTTGGCTTGTTCACATTCTAAAAATAAAAAAGAGATCCACGTTGAAAACAACAATCCAAAGAGAATTTGTTGAATTAGTCTTTGAGGACATCAACATGCATATGTACTACTAAAAAATTCTAATAAGCCACGAAATTTAAGCACTGGTTTTCCTTTTCTGATCAAAACTTTCTCCCTAGAGTGATATCACCTTTCTTAAGGGAAAAACAACACTTTAAATTGTTTTAAATTCATTGATTTGCTCCAAAGCAACAATAAGACTCCTTTTATTATTTTAAGCTCCATATCCTCGAATTTAAGAAGCTAATCTTATCATGATCACACCTTCCTTCTTAGATATATATATATATATATATATATAGGATGTGTTAACACATTGAAACAATTAATTTCTAAATCTTTAAACCACAAATTCTAAATTTCTAATAAATCAGTAACTCTTCAACATCCAAATGTGTAAACACCACACAACAGGCTCTTAAGATCTCACACGACTACACATAACACCTTCTCAATTTTCATTTTCGTCTACTTGATAAGATCTGAATATTCATTTCTCTACTGGAGCCGAAAGAAAGATAATGAATGAACTCTTTACAACGCTCCAATTTGCTTTATATGCTCAATCATCAACAAAACTTTATAAGAATTTACATGCAGAACCCGAAAAAAAACTCAAGTGATCAAAGAAATCAATGAAATCAATCTATTCAAAGACCAACCACCATGCAGTATGCCCACATAATTTACAAAAAAATAAAAACCCAGCTTTACGTCACCGAACTTCCTTCCATAAACCACACAAAACAATATAGAAGTCGCATTGACCTACTAAAAAAGAAAGCCACTATGAATTGTCAAAATTCAAACTTGTCAAGCTCACCAAGTGCAAATTACACAAGATGGGTCGGCATGGATCTACAGTACAAAAAAATACAAATTTCTAAAGTCCGGAAACGTCAAAATTTATAACTTGAACCGAGTTACTCAGTATAAACTGAAACCCTAGATTCTAACATATTAACAAGGAAATAAATTACATATCATCAGCAAAAAAAATGAACCTTTATGTAAAAAAAATGCATATGGTAAAGATTAAAGAGAAGGGTATATGTTACCTAGTTAAAGAAAGTTTCTTCAAGTAGAGAAATTTGAAACTGTGACTCTCATATTGTCAAAGGCCAAGAGAAGTTGAAGAGAATTTTTTCATTTTTCCTTTTAAAGTGAACAAAAGTAACTGAAACAAATTTGGACAAAACAGAGAAAAACAAGGTGCATCAAGTATGTGTTTGGTTAATATTTTTACCTTTTCGTAAGCTAACACACCTTTTTTATAATGGGTTTAACCCAAAAGACAAACTAGGGTTAAATTTTAACCTTTGTATTGAGTTAATATTTTGCCTAATTTAGCTATCTATTAATATTTTTTTATAAAAATAATAATAATAATAATCACTACACTTTTCTAAATGTAATTTAAGTTCTCTCTTTAAATCTATCTTACCATTGAAGTATTCATATGTTGTGCATAATTTCATTTTAATTTTTCCAATTTTATAAAAACTTTACTAAAATTAAGATAAAGACATAGTTTGCAATATGTGACACCACATGAGATACTTTCTCCTTTGACTTTGTTTGTTTTCAAATGGCTCATGTCATTTTTGTGTAGACCTACATATTTGTTTGAGAATACTCTAGATTCACACCATTAAGAACAAAATGTGAAATAACTTATTGCTTTTGTTACTTATTATTTGTATAATTGGATAGAATTTATAATTATTTGCTTGATGACCTTTTAGCATGTCATTTGCTATGTTTGTTAAAGCTTCAAAGTCATACTTGGCTCATGTGCAACACTTTGCCATCTTTCAAATTTGTTGACATAACTTTCAAAATAGAATTTTGTGTACTTTTTTAACTTGCAATTCTTCAACTATAGACAATAGAGTGGCACTTCCTTTCCAAGAAATGGTAATTAACAAACCTTCAAACAAAATTCTAGTTTGAAATTTTCAACCAAATGCATGAATAGTAATCCCAAAGAGAAAAGTACGTACTTTTATATATATATATATATATATTTTGAGTCACTTAAAATTATTTGTATCGGTTGCTCGTATTATATTTTAAATTGTTATCTTTTTAATCATTCAAAATGTATTTAATAACGTTAAATATATTGTTATCTAATTATTTTTCTCTATATTATAAAATATGATAATTATTTTAAGATCTAAAGCACAGCACATTTGTAGACATATGTTTATGGCATGCACACCCCTTTCAAGTGGTTAATTAATTTAATTTATAAATCAAAAAGTCCATGATAATTGACAGGCATTAATTTATGATTATGCCATTATTAATACATCTAACCCATGTGTCATGTGTGAAAAGTTCCAACAACCATCCAATGACTTGATAATGAAGGCAGCACATGCTCCGACAAAGCAAATTAAAGAAAAGAAAAAGAATAAGAAGATCATTGGGTTTCTTTTTTAATCTATCAAACAATTAGATCATTAATCAACTACTTAATGCCCATTAGTCTTTAATTTTAATTCACATTAAAACAAATCTAGATTATGAAACTTTGTAATTTGGGTGAAAGGTTTTGTAAATTTCATTGTTTGATCATTATGCATTGTCACATCTTAAAAAGTGACAAGAGTCCAGTGAATACTATATGTTATGATGTATGTTTTGTATTTCTCAATCACTTTCTTAGATCCAGCCTAGACAGATTTGATCCAACTTAATATCATATCTAGCAATCGAACCCAAGTCCAAGCCCAAGGCCCAGCCTAATGTTATTCACCTTGTTCTGTATGGTCGCAGAGAAAATTTTACATACAGAGAAGAAAATTTTATAGTTATTAGCGAAGAAAGCAGAAGCAATTAAGGAGAGGCTTTGTAGTGTTTATTGAAAAGGTGATTAAATAATAGAGATTGTGCAGCAGACTGGGTCTTTCTCAGCAACCAAACACAGGATCATGGCAGGAAACATTCTTTGCTTATTATTTCTCCAACTTCACATTCCAACTAAGTTGACTACATTATCTCACCATTAACGAATCCCTTCAATTTTAAAAGCATAACAGTAAATTATTGGGTACACCTACTCATTCACACTAAGTAACCTATTCCGAAGCAGTTGTGAATTATGAAGTATAAACCATAACAGCAACTTAATTTCAAAATGGACCCAAAATCTTACCACTAAAAAACCCTCACATCTTTATTAGCTTATCACTAACATACCCAGACGAGCATGTAGACAGATTTGTGGCCACATTACCAGAATTAACAGGAGTAATTATTCTGGAACGAACAAGGCGAAAAAGTTTGTATGCAGTACAAAGTGCAAATTTGGAAACAAAACAATAAATAAAAAAATTGTCTCCTTGTTGCTATGCACATTTCAGCCAAACATTGCATGTGTAGATTTCAAAATGATCTAGGTCAATAAATCTACACATGCAAAGTAAATGAAGATTCCTAATCATGTTGGGGTTTGGCTGCATCTGCATTGTTGTGGTAGAATCTCACCACAATGCATGTTATGTTGTCAGCACTGCCCCGAGTGAAAGCAGTCTCTGTTAACTTCCGAGCTGCAGTCTCAGGTTCTTCCTCTGTTCGTGCAAGTGCAACAGCATCCTGAACATAAAAGAACATATAGGCATTTAGAGAAAACCTACTAATGGTATGCCTGTAATATCTAATATGCATTGCAGCATTTGCTAGGCTACTACTAACATAATTCAACAAGGTCCATTGAAACAAGTCTCAAGTCCATGGAGTGATAAAAGTGTCAGAAAGCCCTCAAGGAAAGGGGAAAATATGCCCATCTCCTATGACGTGAACCCTGTGTTCACATGTATGTGATAGGGAGATAGGGCAGGCTTACATCATTTGGTACTACATCCCATAGTCCATCACTTGCAAGCACAAGCAATTCAAATTCTTCATCCATCTCTTGATCCTGAAAAATGAAGCAAAGCAGATTGTAGATTCATTTTTGATACTTGCAACCAACTGAAAAAATTGAGTGTATCAAATTACCACCAGAGGAGAATCTCTATCGTAACAACGGAAACATAAAATTTTCGCCATCCATTTATTAGACTAAAATATTTCTCACAAACGTACCTAACAATTGGCACCACAAGGGGCAGGAAGAAATTACAAATATAAATCCTTCACTAACAATTAAGAAGATGGCAAAGAAGGTAAAGAATTGCAGAGACTTATAATGACCTAATTTGATTATTACCTGGATCTCTGGTTCTGCAACGACAAATTGCTTCAACAAGCGGTTACCAAAAGCACGAGACATAGCTAGCACACCTCCTACTCTCCAAGTGCCTAATAAAACAAATTAATAAAAGAACAAAATAAATCAGTTCATCTCAGGCACTTGTTAACATAGAACTTCAATCCTAGGCTCAATTTTTGTAGCCCAACCAATTTTATCTTAATCCTAGGCTCACATAGAACTTCATTATGACTCAACAAAATCTTAGTTAACAAGCTCAACTTTTTGCACCAGGAGCCATTGACTTATTGACTTGCACCAACCAGACCAGTTGCACTACAGTGCACCGCTTCAAAATTATCATAAAGGCAAATATATAGATAATTTGTACTTTCTTGCTTCAGTAATACAGGGGATGTATTAGTAATTTTACCCGCCCACATTACAATGCCTCCAGCATTTTCAATTCTCTTCCGCTCATCACTTCTGTTAGGTTTATGATCCTCAGAAAGTGGGATTGCTGTCCATAAAGAAAGAGAAACTGCTTTTAGCAACCAGCTGCACAATTTTCGACATTCACTTCCAAATGCAGCACAAGTAGATAACGTTAATGAAATCATGTACTTTTGCAGAAGTTAAAAAACCCGCATCCAGAAAAACCACCACTAAAGCTCATACATATTAAGGCAGAAGCAAAACCTTAGGATTCAAACATAAAACTAATCTCTTTCTCATCTGAATAATCATATCCATGTATTAATATTTTGAATATTTTAATAATTAAATTATAGAAGTTCCCTAATGATTTCCATAAAACAGGTGTTTTATCTTAATTATTTATTCAAATACAATAAACAAAGAGCCGTATGACAAAAACTCAATTTAAGAGTATACAAGAATAGGTATGCACAATTCACCCTGCCAACAGCAGCATTTGATGCAAAACATGTTGTTCATATTGCACTGATATGATGCTTCCACAATAGTTGCATTAATGCAACAAAGTTAGAAACTGAACACATACAAACAAGTGTGTAGCTGATTTCTCATAAGGTCAAATACAGGCCTTATATCTGTATCAATACAAATGTCTAAACCCAACATCCAGAGACAAAAGTTCCACATCCCATATTATGAATTACGATGCTGTTTCACGAACATCCAACCTCCTATAAGTTTTGCTAATTTATTTTACACTGTACTCCACATTCATGTCAGCTTTTTACAAGAACTCCATTAATTGTTTGCATATTCCTGGCAGCCATCCTGACCCAGACTGTCAATTGATTGTGATCCAGTGTGCAATTTTTATTCATATTTTTATTTAGAAACTCAATTATTTACCACTGAACTTAAATGCAAAAACAATGTCAATATTACCTTTACCAGCCTTCGATATTACAGTCCTTGAATCTCCAACATTGGCAACATATAGATGGTTACCAACCAATACTGCCGTGGAAGCAGTAGAACCATCATCCCTGTAAGTATCTCTTTCAGAATCCAAGAAGTCCACATCAGTCTGTTGATATGTTTCACCTGCAAGCTTGCCCAAGTCACAAGATGGATCACACAAATAAATGCCAACAGGTTCGAAAAGCATTCCATGCTGGACCCCACACACTAGAGAGTGAATGACAAACTCAGAGCCATTCGATGTTTCATCCTTTCCTAGACAGAAATGTAAGCATGTTCACTATCTCTATGGAATCCAGGATTGAATGCTGAGAACAATGGGACATGTTACAATCACATGATTGATTCCTTTATAATCATTAATCCGTAAGGACTATCGCTATGCCGACTCAAAAATAGAAACGCACTTATAGCCAATTTGGTATCTGTCATAAATTGTGGATGCTTCAAGAGATTCTCAAATAGATGTTCCTTCAAATACTGGGCAGCACGAGAACCACCATGTCCTGTAATGAAACATAGCACGTGTTAGAAAGACGAGCTCCAATCTAACATAGACACAAAATGTAATTCTTCAGTCCTTTGAAGGTAGTCAGTATCTATAACAGAAATGTCAGGATATGTGGATGACATGAATAGGTCTGAAACTTGATCTTTTAAAGAGACATCTAAGACTTAAAAGCAAACATGACCTGGCTTGTAGACTGATAACAAATGCTATAGTATTTTTTGTTTCTATCAGTGAAACAACAAGACATAGCTCAGACAACACAGACCATCGGATTTGGTCAAAGTTCCCTTTGAGCACTTTCCTAAATATGAGCAGTTAAGGGATGAGACCGTGTTTGTAAACTCCAACTACATTCCACATAATGACATCCTGTGCATGGATCATAATTACCATACATATAACGGTCAAGATTGACATGAAAAGAAGATTTGTTTTATAGCATGTCTTTTCCCATCAGTCACGCGCATGTAGATAACCAGTTGACACACTAACTTCCATGTAGCAGTTTGAATCTTCTTTTGTCACCATGTTGTACATTTTGTTACAATGTCATTACATAGCTTTAGCACTAATACCATAATTTTATCTCCCCAAGGCAAGAGATGATTAGGGAAAATCTAACCATCGAAAATTCCAAACATGCAGACTGCTTGCCCATCAATTTCGGAAGTTTTAATATCATAGAAATCCTCCATGGTCGCCCTCTTTCCCCTAAAACTTGAATATCCACAGCTCAGTTTTCCATCTTCACTGTCAACAAATCAAGAAAAGGAGTGTAAGTAATCTAATAATATCTTTGGCATATACAGATTTAGCATTGCATAACCAAAACAGAACAAGTATAGACCATTAGTTGAACAGTTAATTCTGCCACTACATTCATTCTCAAAAAAGACAATAAGGATGATTTTAAAAGATCTTGCAGCCAACCCTGCGTGGTGTTATCTTGGACAGAAATAAGGTTATTCAGTTAAACTAACAGTATAAGAAGAGAATAATAATTTAAAAGCACAAGTACATACAAGAGACACATAACAAGTTCACTCTGCAAACCAGGGCAACATTAACGTTTTAAGTCCAATTTTAAGTCCACTAAATCCTAAACAATGATGTTCGGCATACAAGTAACGAACAAATGAATTAATCTGATAGTCACCTTTTCCACCCTCCGCTAACATATCCACCGTCATCCTCTTTCTCCGGCAATATATCAACAACGGGCCCTCGTTTTGCTGTTGAACCTGAATCAATCATCATCTTGAAGCTCCTTCTAAATTCACAATTCCACATATAATTTAAGCCAACACCCGCATGCAAACTCTTGTGTATATAGCTTAATCGCACCCTTCTTTTGGTGAATACTCCAATATTCCCAGCTCGAACAATCACACTTCTTATAAAACTGCTGCATACCATCTAAATCGACCAGCCCAGCCTTCAATGCCAGATCTTCGAATCAGAAAAGACGGGTAAAGCAAAGAATCGAATGTTTCAAATTGGTAAAAATTAAATAATTTTTAAAAAAAAAAACCTAACACAAACTATTACAGCCAAGAATTTTATTCATGCCCCCATGTTAATGAACGAACAAAAAGAAATCTAGTAAAGCAGTAATTCCATATAATGAATTATAATTCGGTGACCATTAAAATGCAGGAAACTACTTAAAATTCAAATTCAAAATCTACATATATTCATTCAATAAATCCTCATATGAAGTATTACTTCGTCATTTTCAAGCTCAATAACAAAACACAATGGCTGAAAAAAGAAAGCTTACTTTTAAACTACTGTAATCATATCGAGCTTTCAAATAAGATACTATAAAGAGCGAAAACGAGATCGCTTTTCTAAGCAAAAAGAGATCCTTTTCACAAGAATATCCAAACAACTACGGATCTTCAGTTGAAAATATCTTGGATATTTCCAGTTATGACCGGATCGGATGGAACGGAGTGTGTGATGATCGGGTTCGGGTTCGGGTTCGGGAAGATTCGAATCTGATGTAACAGGTGGTAAAGTACATGGAATCAGTTGCGTGGAGTTTTCTCTCCCTGCGAAAGAATCTGAAACCCTAGAAATAGATTCATAGCGGTGAAGTGAATATATGCCGAAAGAGGGAGAAAGAGAGAGTGCTACATGCGAAGTGGAGAAGAGAGGGAACTCTGGCTTTTAGTAGCTTGGCGCAGAAGAGAAACGGCAACGTGGCAATATTCATGCAATCACTTTAGCTGTTATCCTCTGCATTCAATCCTATTGTAGTGAAATTTACATCCCATCTTTGTAAGCAATAATAGTAAATATATTACTCACTGTGTTAAATAGTAGGAAATGTTAGTTGATCACAAAAGTTTTGTTACATCTGTTTGCAATGTACTCCAGAATACCTCTCAATTACTGGTTTAAATTTAAAATTTTTAATAAAAATTAATTATTTAAGTAATTATAATATATTAATTTATTTATAATTTAATAAATTTTATTTTATATTTAAAAAAATTATTTATATTTATCATATTTTAAAATATATTTAATTATTTTAAAAATAATATTAATTAGTATTTGAGTATATAGTATTATAAATATCATATAAATATATTATAATATATATATATAAAATGTTAAATTTACGATTAAATTCATTTAATCATTTAAAATTTATATCGAGTTAACATTTTTATTTTTTAATATAATTATTAAATGAATTAAATTTAAATTAACTTATATTTAACACAATACTAATATGATATAATAATTTAAATTATCAATACAATTATGTACTTTTGCTTATGGGAAAACATGGAAAAAGTTTCCATTCCTCTCACAAAAAAGTGGAGAAAGTTGCATTTTTTCATTATAAATTAAAATAATTTTTAATTTTAATGAACAAATTTTTAAATTTTTTATATTATTTTAACATATTTCTTTTGTATAATTATGATTAAGAATATAATTAAAAAATATATTTTAAAAAAATTTCTATTATATAACGCAAATTGATGTGTATAAATTTCGATATATGTAGATAGTAATTTTATTTATTTTTAATTCAATAAAATTTAAAATTGTATAATTATATATACTTATTACCATGGCATTGAACTACTTAAATTATATTACAATTTACATATATTTCGGTTAATGGGCCACAGTGAAGGTGATGCCTGGGCTCTTACATCCAGACCATACTGATTTGTGTACTTCTCAGGTACTGGGTCCACTGGACTTTTTCTTCTGTCTATCTGGTCAATATTTTTGTCAATTATCAACTATTAATAATAACATCTGGGTCCCTATATTTTTATGTCTTCAATAATGATGATACTTTTTATTGTTTGTATCAAATACATCCGTGATATCGATTGAAATGACTGAAACACCTTTATAGTTTTCCATGACTTTCTTTATTCATACTGTTTGTCAAAACTCAATATTGTAAGGGTAATTTGGTAAGGCTTTTAAGAGTTAGGGACTTATGTAGATAAATGAATAATTTGTTTCTCTCATTATGAAAATATTAAAAAGTACCGAATCAAGTCTTCCAAATATTTATAATTCTTTTCATTGGAATTAAGCCACCCTAAATTTTATTTTTTATTTTCATTAATCAAAGCATCACCGATATTATTTTAACATGAAATCATGCATTATCAATTCGGATTATTATTATTATTATTATTATTTAACAAATAACTATAGAGTAATAGTATTGATAGAGGCGAACAAAGTTAATTTGGATCAGTTTCGATTCAAAATTAAATTGATTCAAAATTATTTGATTTTAATTTAGATTAAACAATCGATAATAAATAACAAACGACGATTTAATGATTTTAATGTAAATTAAGAGAGAATTTAAGTTAGGACAATCTCATCACATTATTGTAATAATGTGATGAGACTATTTAATTAATAAAGAGAAAAAATTACGAGTTAATGATAAATAAATAAAGTTAAAGAATATTTTGTTATCAAATTATTATCAACTTTTATATTTTTACTTAAAACTTTCTCTTAAACTAAAAATAATACTGTATTAGTTAAATAAAATAAATTATTTTGTACTTATTAAAATATTAAAAAAAATATATTAAATTAAATAAAATTAAAATATATATTAATTTGATTCGATTTTTACCATTTAAATTTGCTTACTTCTAACTATATGTACAAATTCTTATACCAACTAATTCATACAAAATCATTCATAAATCCATACCCTTATACTAAATTTATTCGTATAATAATATTATATTATTGTCACATATATTATATTTTTATAAAAATAAATTATAAGAAATATTTAACAATAATATAATTATATTATGTCAATTTATATAAAAATATTTTATATTATTGATTACATGTATATTAATTTTATTTAAATTAGAATAGAATCGTAATTCCAATAATTTAATGTATATAATAAAATAACCATAGAAGGTAACGGAACAATGAACAAATGTCTACGGTAAGTAAGATATTTTCAACAGCCAATCTATGAACGACGAGAATCTCTGCTCGTCTGACGTGAACTTTGACTTCTGTCCCAGTGCTCTGATGGCGCTGTTTTCCACTTACTGTGCTGTGCTCCACCAGAATAAAATCTTTCCCGTTTGGTAGCATCTAGTAATCTAATCGAATTATATTTGGCCACGTCACATAGATGTTTGGGATAATAATAGTTAGATACCTTTTCTCTTATGTTTTTTCAAATAAATACATTTTGTTTTCATCTGTACCATTTAGGTCCATAAACCGGCCGTCATGATAATAATATAATAACCCCCTAATACGAATTTTTTGAAATGGCAATAAGCGGTTAATGCATTTTCCGTATAATACGACGTCGTCTCTTTTCAACTTTTATCACTTGGCTTCTTCTATCTGTTTCCCTCTCTTTTTTATCGCCTCAAACGGCGCGTTTAGTTAACGAAAAAGCTGTCAATGGGTCCCGCATTCACAAGAAAACAAAAAAAAGTTTTCCTTGTCCCTGACTGCACTCAGTAAACAAAGTTTCTCCATAATTTCTGTTCAAACAGACCCAGCCGGTCCAGCCTCAATCCCTAGTCTCTCCTTCCTCGAAACTTCCCTCTTCTCTCTCACCTTCTTCCAATTTGAAGAACCGAAACTCTACTGCTTCCTTAATGGCTGTTTAATCGACGCGAAGTATTTTTCATCTTCTGTCTGTTGGTAAGTTTACAAGTAATTTCGTTCTAGTAGCACATGTTTGATTCATTTCTCAGTTGAATTTTCTTTTTTCGGTCTGTTTGGAGGAAAATAGTGTTTGGATTCAGTTATAAAGCTCTGAATTTTCGGAGATTTTAAAGTTTTTTTTTCCTTCATTTTTGCTTAATTTTTAATTTTCTGATTCATACAACTTTGTTTTTGATGTTTATGAAGTGTTTGCTTTTGTGCTGCTATTAAGCTGTCTTATTTTGCAGTTCCTTTGTACTTCGATTATAACACGAATTTAATCGCGTTTCTTGTATCAGGACAGATATTAAGAACTTCTCGGTGCATTGTTTATCTTTCAGAGGCTGTGTTGAATAATAAGCTATAATTATGGATTATCGGTCGGAGAAATTAGTAAGGTAAGTTCTTTTTAACAATTAATACATGATTAAATCCTTTTGGCAATTTATTTTATTGTAATTGTATGGTTTATTTCTTTCTGGATTTTGTGCTCGATTTGAGACTCCGTTTACTAAGCCAAAGAGTATTGACAACTTTATTTGTTTAGTACTTCTTTTTTTCTTAAACTAGCCATAGTGTTTTAGATGTTTTGATTAGGACTTTGATTGTTAAATTAATTTATTGGTTTTTTTTTTGGTGGGTGCACCTTGAATGCTTAACTTTGTTGGAGGAGAGTATTGGATTGACTTTACATCAATAATGTTTCTTCAGGTTTAATAATTGGAACTCAGAGAAAAATTCTGAGGGACACTATTCTGCGCATTATGGATTGCAATCTGGGAAAATTCGAACAACAATTAACTCTGTTTCAGAGAAGTTCCAACGAGGTTTTGAATCTGGTTCTGAGAGGATTAAGGGTATTAAAAGAACATTAAAATCCTGCTCATTTAATAGTGCTGTGAGTAAAGGCTTGGGATCTGGGACGACAGTTCTTGACCCACAGGGTCAATTCCTTCAAAAATGGAATAAGATATTTGTATTGTCATGTGTGATTGCTGTCTCGCTGGATCCTTTGTTCCTTTATGTTCCTGTGATCAACGGTGGTAGAAAATGTGTTGATCTGGATAAAAAGATGGAGATTACAGCTAGTGTGTTGCGTTCATTCACTGACATCTTTTATATATTTCATATTATTCTTCAGTTTCGCACTGGTTTTATTGCACCCTCTTCGCGTGTATTTGGAAGAGGTGTTTTGGTTGAAGATACTTGGTTAATAGCAAAGAGGTATCTGTCGTCTTATTTCTTAATCGACATTCTTGCAGTCCTTCCGCTCCCTCAGGTAAGTGGAATATTTACACCCTGAACAAAAAATGTTCTTTCTGGGGTACTTGTGCTTTATTATTGTTGTCGTCTAACTCAGTTTGTTATGGTGGGACAAGGAAGAAGTTTATATTTAGCATGTGAATACATCTGTGTACTTTTCACAGTGAGCTTAGTTCATCATCATTGCTGCATTAGGTCTCCTTTGGAGGACTTCTTGAATCTTCTTTTTAGTTGTTGTTGGACCATTTTAAGTGTTCTATGTTTGACCTTTACAGATATTTTGTGGGATAAGATTGCTGTGTTAGGTCTCCTCCTGAAGTCTTTTTGAATCTTCTCTTTAGTTGTTGCTGGACCATTTTAAGTTTTCTATGTTTGACCTTTACTCATATTTTATGTGGGATAAGTTAGGTGGGATATTCTATCTGCCCTAACTTCAGAATATTTTTCATCTGTTTCTGAAATCGTATCTTGCCTGGTGATTTATTCAAAAATATCCTTTGGTTGCAGAGCTTTACTCATGATACTTTTATATGTCAATATTCTGTTTAAATGAACATCATTTTAGTATGATATTAATTAGTTGTCTTCTTCTTTGCTCTTTGTGTACAGGTGGTGATTTTGATTGTAATTCCGAGAATGGGTGGATCGCAAGTGTTGAATACAAAGAACTTGTTGAAATTTGTTGTTATCTTCCAATATGTGCCAAGGTTTATTCGAATATATCCGTTGTATAAGGAAGTCACAAGGACTTCTGGTATACTCACTGAAACTGCGTGGGCTGGGGCTGCATTTAATCTCTTCCTTTACATGCTTGCTAGCCATGTGAGTTTAATTTCTAACTTGGTACTTGGGACTTTAAAATTTGGCTTAGAGTGGGACACAAATTTCCGATCATTATCTATCTTAATCCAAAGGCGTGGAGAGTTTTGAGTTGCAACATTAAATGTGATCTTATCCATTGGATTAAATGGATAAATGATTGGATTGCCATAGACAAATTTAATTGATGTGCATAAAGGCCCACTCTTAGAAGTGTTAAAATAACTGTTGCACCAAGTGTCATGTCGAAGAGTGTAGACACTATCGATTATTACTGGGAGAACATTCTGCATAGTTTTGAATAGGCTGAGCTAGCTTTGTTGGCTTTGGCCGACTATGGATTTGTTATAGTTATTAGGTACTCGGAGAGTTTTTTGTATGATTTAGGCATTGGATTTTTGCCACTGAAGAGTTTTACTATTTGATTTGTGAGTCTGATAAAACTTATGATGTTGCTTTAGTACAGAGCCTTTATTTCACATACTCTTTTCTTTTTTTTTAACATCTGGTTCATTATATTGTGATTTGAAGTGTAGTTGTCACTTTTGGTTGAACTTTCTGATTACTAAGTCATGTGCTTCTCTTTTAGGTACTTGGAGCCTTTTGGTACTTGTTTTCTATTGAAAGAGAAACCACTTGCTGGAAAGACAACTGTAAGGGTAATGGATGCGTCTTGTATTGTGATCACGGTCCAGGCAATAACACGTTTCTTAGTGATTTTTGTCCTGTACAGACGCCAAATACAACACTCTTTAATTTTGGAATATTCCTTGGTGCTCTTCAGTCTGGTATTGTGGAGTCAACATATTTTCCAAAGAAGTTCTTTTACTGTTTTTGGTGGGGCCTGCAAAATCTGAGGTGTGCACCTATAGGATCTTTACTTACGCTTATCTGTGTTCGTATATTCCTAATTGAATCTTGATGTGGGATCTGACTGGAGTGATGATAAGGATTAATTGAATCTTGATGATGACATTAATATTCTTTAATAGCTGTTTGATACTCGTAAGTAACAAATGGTTAGTGGTTTGCAAAAGTTTTTGCTAAATGATTGTTGTAATTGCCAACTTGCTGATTCAGGCCCATTGAATCTCAGCTGTCATAAGGAATTACTCCCTATATCTATCCTCTGGTTCATGTTAATTTTCTGTCATGTAGTCGTCTTAGTTCCTGTTCTTTTGATGGATGCATGTTCTTTCCGCATTTTGATACATGGCAGTTTCTTGTGAATTTGCAGTTCTCTAGGTCAAAACCTTGAAACAAGTACTTATGTCTGGGAAATTTGCTTTGCAGTCTTCATTTCCATTTCTGGCTTAGTGCTGTTCTCATTTCTCATCGGGAACATGCAGGTTGGTGTTAATAATTTTGATTTCGAGGTTTGTTACATGTCAATAACATCTTAATACATATTAATCTGTCTCTGAATATTTTCCTCCCTGAAATTTTGTCTTGTCATTATTAACACCTGACAAACTCCAGAAACTATAATTTCTCCCTCTTCAAAGAATACTTTGACTTTAAGCTTGAGGTTTGAGTTTTAAAAGTTGCATGTGAAACATTTTTAGTTTATAGGCCTTTATTTTAGGTATTGATGAACTGAACTTGCCATGAAACAGACATATTTGCAGTCTACAACTACTAGATTAGAGGAGATGAGAGTTAAAAGACGCGATGCAGAACAATGGATGTCCCACCGCTTACTACCTGAGACTCTGAGGGAGCGAATCAGGCGTTATGAGCAATACAAATGGCAAGAAACCAGAGGTGTTGACGAAGAAAATCTGCTTTGTAATCTTCCCAAGGACCTTAGAAGGGACATAAAGCGCCATCTCTGCTTGGCTTTGCTCATGAGAGTGAGTACCTTTTCCATACTATAACTTGTTTTCTTCATTTTTTTAATCCCTTCCCTAGGGTTAGAATAATATTGGTGATTGAGTTTTCTCACTCATTTTCTTGGATGTATTTAAGGTGCCAATGTTTGAAAAAATGGATGAACAACTTTTGGATGCAATGTGTGACCGTCTCAAGCCAGTCCTGTACACAGAAGAAAGCTATATCATTCGTGAGGGTGATCCAGTTGATGAGATGCTCTTCATCATGCGAGGCAAGCTATTGACAGTGACTACCAATGGTGGAAGAACGGGTTTCTTCAACTCTGAATACCTGGGGGCTGGTGACTTCTGTGGAGAAGAACTTCTCACATGGGCTCTGGATCCTCAGTGCTCATCTAACCTCCCAATATCAACTAGAACTGTTAGAGCCCTTACAGAGGTTGAAGCGTTTGCTCTAATGGCTGATGACTTGAAATTTGTTGCCTCTCAGTTCAGGCGTCTTCACAGTAAGCAGCTGCGCCATACGTTCAGGTTTTACTCGCAGCAATGGAGGACATGGGCAGCTTGCTTCATACAAGCAGCTTGGCGTCGCTATAGTAAAAAGAAGCTTGAAGAATCTTTGCGTGCAGAAGAGAATAGGCTGCAAGATGCATTGGCCAAGGCTGGTGGGAATTCCCCAAGTTTAGGGGCCACCATTTATGCCTCACGATTTGCCGCAAATGTACTTCGTGCTATTCGACGTAACGGTTCTCGGAAGGCAAGGGTGCCGGAGAGGGTACCGCCCATTCTGCTTCAGAAGCCAGCGGAGCCTGACTTTACCGCTGAAGAAAAATAGGTGAAACTCTCAGCAATTCTTGATATTGTTGTAAAAATTATATTGTTTTAACCCCAGAAGGAGAAAACATTGTACGATTTTGGTAGAAAGGCACAATTTATTTAATGTATGAGGTCTGTATATTATTTTTTATATGTTAAATTCTGTATTATCGTCAGAGTTGTTATTATATAATGTGTGAGGTCGGTATATTATTTTTTATATGTTTAATCATTGCAAACAAATGCCTTTCATGCTCTTTTCATCCCGTAAAATTCCACCCATCTTCGAACACTTCCACAGAAATAAAATGTATGAAAAAAGAGAAATTTTCTCATGTAAGGACTTACAGATTTGCATTCAATTATGCTTGAGCTGGCTACCGTGCTAAATTCTGAACAATTTAGGCATGGATCAAAAGTCTTTTGAGCCATGCCCCAGTGTGTGAGGAGCAAAACTGGATTCGGGATTGTCTCTCTAAAGACAATATGGTATTTAAACAAATCTCCCTATATTACTCAGTTGATTGAGAGCTCAATTTCAATGATGTATTTTATCCTCCTAGCTCTTGAAATAACTGCATTAATGGAGTTGAATAATTGATATATTTTTGGGTTTACTGAAGAAGTCTATGCCTTCCGCTGAATTCTACGTCAACAAAAGGGAACCCTCCAACTTTTCAAATATTTCTTGTCTTTAACCATGCATATCTCGTATAAATCTGAACTTGGTTTCCAATTGAAGGGCAAAATTCTGAAGGATTATCCTCCTGCATTTGGAGGAAGGTTACCCAGTCAAATCAGCAGAAATCCAACTTACTATGCTACTTTTACTTGGATTTTCTGTTGTCCATCATGTAAGTGATTTTTGAGTTTGTATATAATATTCATGAAATTCTGCTAACAAGTGAAGAACCTCATTATTAGCCTTTTATTGAGCAGTATTAATATTGTTTTTTCTATAACTTCACAGGCATTAACTGATGTTTGAACCAATTAATGTTCTGTTCAGGTCTCAGGACTTGAATTTAGAGGAAGGTATATCGAGGCTAATACACAGTGTCTTGAAACAGTAAACAGAGTTTCTTACTAGAATCCTTACAGAGTTGATTATGCAAGTCATTGTTTAGCCTATTATGCAAGTCATTGTTTAGCCTATTATGCAAGTCATTGTCAGAAATATCAATAATAGTGCATATAGGTTTGTTGGGGGGTTTGATTTTGAAATTGTTACATATAAATAGATAATTTTAAAGTTGATAGCTTAACTTTAAAAATTAAATTTTACAGCTAGAGAGTTTGGTAATTAAAGAAATTTTCACATAAATTGGTCAATTTTAATTGGTCATGAATTACTTACAAATATAATGCATTCTTATTCCATTTGCTCTTCTCTTTTAGATTCTCTCAATTTCTTGATTTTTCAATTTCTCCCAAAAAAAATATTAAAACATTCTATTTGAATGTGATTTTCTTAATACTTGAGAGAATATTTTACAATTGTACTGTTATTGTATTTAAAGACAAGTTGTAATCTTACTTTTTATAGTGAATCCTTTTACTTTATCTGTGATATATTTTTTTATCTCAATTAATTTGAGATTTTTCCACATAAATCTGTATATTATTTATTTTCATCTTCATTATTTATTATTGTATTTATATGGTAGGCAAAATCATCTATATATATAAGGTTAAACCTCATATTTATATAACAATTATTTATGAATTTCACTTTAAATTGCAGATAAAGTTCCAAAGCATCATAATAGGGGTATCAGAGCTCCAAGTTGTTACAACTCGTTCACGAAGATACTATTTAAGTACGTGTTACTATTTATATTTACGTGAAAATAATGAGAGTCTAATATAGTGGTGTAAGTGATATATTTATATGGTGGCGTACATGTTAAGGAAAATTATATCAAAATGACTTTAAATTACCTAAGAAATCTAGGTTTTAAGTGGGATCATTGTGATCCCTCCAATTTTTTTTAGTGTACTTTTGTATACATAGTGTACTTAATACTATTCAATATTTTGGTACTATTTACTTATATGATATTATTTATAGTGAAATAGTGGAAGTGAGTTTGAGTAAGATAGGGATTATGACAGCGAAGTTTGAAATTCAAAAAATTAATGGGAGTAATTTCTCATTATGGAATATGAAAATGAAGGCAATTTTGAAAAAAGATAAGTGTTTAGCAGCTATAAAAGATAGACCGACGAGTATCACAGATAAAAATAAGTGGAATGAAATGAATAAAGATGCAATGACTAATCTTTATTTAGAATTGGCTGACGAGATATTATCGAGCATTGAACAGAAAAAGATGGCAAATGAGATATAAGATGCTTTCATAAAGTTTTATGAGGCAAAATCACTTCATAATAAATTTCCCTCAAGAGAAGACTCTATACTCTTCGAATATTAGAAGTAAAATACAGTGACAGAGTATATCAACATTCTAAAAATTTTATTTTTGTAACTCACATCGTTGTGTCATAAAATAGAGGAAAATGAACATATGGAGTTTCTACTTCAAAGTCTACCAGACTCGTATGATCAACTCATTATCAACTTGACAACTCAAGGCACCTGCTTCGATAACCTAGTTTTCGACAATATAGCAACGACTGTATTGAAAAAAGAAAACAGATGTAAAGGTAAGGAAGACTGTTGGCAAGTTTGCACCAAGCAGAGGTTTTATCAGTAATAAGAGGGAGATTAATGGAACATGGCTCTAGTGAGAGTCAAAATCATGGTAGATCAAAATCAAGAGGTAAGAAAAAAGTTAAATGCTACAATTATGGCAAGGTCGGGCATGTGAAAAAGGGATATTGAAAAAATAAGAAGAATGTAAATATAAATTCTCAAGAAAATATGTAAGTACCTTTGGAAATGGAGAAATCTTGTATAATGAGGCGATAATAGTTACTAAATATACAAATAAATTTGCTGATGTATAATTCGTGGATTCAGTAACGACATGACACATGACTTCTCGGAGAGAATGGTTCTATCAATACAAACTTATCTTAGGAATATCAATATTCATGGGAGATGATTATGCCTTGAAGATTGTCGATATTGAGATTGTCAAATTAAACATGTATGACTGCATTATTCGCATCGTTTAGGTGATATGATATGTGAAGAGCCTTAAAAAGAATCTATTGTCTTTAGGACAATTGGATGTAATTGGGTGTAAAACTCAAATTCAGAATATGATCATGAAGATTATAAAATGAACACTTGTATTAATAAAGATGAAAAAGGTAGCTGCAAACTTATACATGTTACAAAGAGAAACATTGCAGGAAGTAGAGATATCGGTCTCATCTTCAAATTACGGAGAAGAATCGACGATAATATGACATCGAAAGCTCGGACATATGTCAGAACGAGGTTTGAAGATTCTCTTTAAACAAAAACTACTTTCTAGACTCAAAATAATATCTCTACCATTTTGTAAACAATGTGTTATTAGTAAACAACACAAATTAAAATTTAGCACATCCAATTCTAGAAGTAAATGTATTTTAGAGTTAATTAATTCAAATGTTTGCCAAGCATTAGTTAAGTCCCTAAGAAGAGCAAAGTAATTTGTGTTGTTCATTAATGATTATTTTAAGAGATGTTGGGTTTATCTAATCAAGAGAAAGGGAAATGTAGTTGAAATCTTCGAAGACTTTAAAGCATGAGTGAAATTTGAATATATATAAAAAAAAAGATCAAGTGTCTAAGGACGGATAATGGAGGAGAATTCGCAAATGATGTATTTAATACATTTTGTCAACAAGAAGGGATCAAAAGATCGTTCACTACGATATACAGTCCTTAGTAAAATGGGATGGCAGAGCGAATGAATAGAACCTTGTTGGAAAAAACAAGGGTAATGTTGATATCAGCAAAATTACCCAAGTCTTATTGGGCTGAAACTGTTAATACTGCCTGTTATATGATAAATCGGTCACCATCAACTATAATTGAGTTAAAGATACCAATAGAGATGTGGACTGGCAAACCAACTGACTGCTCCAACCTCCATACATTTAGAAGTCCTGTGTATTTGATGTACAATTCTCAAGAAACAAAGAAACTAGATCTAAAATTTAGAAAATACATATTTTTTGGGGTATGCTGATGGAGTAAAGGGGTATTGCATATAAGACCCTACTGTCCATAAGCTTATCATCAACAGGGATGTTATTTTTGTAGAAGATAAACTTTAAAAGAATAATGGCGATAGTACTGAAGAGGAGAAACAAGATACAACTACAGTTTAGGTGGAAGAAAAATCAGAACATGAAGATTTTTCTAAAGTAATACTGGAGCACGAAGAAAGATCAGTTGAGTCTGAAGTTTTAGAAATTCAACGATCAACTCGTGAGAGAAGAATACCATCTTAGCAATCAAAATACATTATAGAGGGCAATGTTGCTCTTTTAACAAAGGATGAAGAGCCATTAACTTTCTTAAAGGTAACGAGTAGCTTGAATGAACATTTGTGAATCATAGTAATGAAATAAGAAATTAAAGCTCTTAATAAGAACAAGACTTGAAATCTTGTACCACTACCACACGGAAGTAAGGCCATTGAAAACAAATGGGTTTACAAGATTAAGAGGAATATTGATGATTAGATAGAGCGATATTGTGCAAGATTAGTGATTATAAGGCATGCTAAAAAAGAATGCATTGATTTTAATGAGATATTTTCACCAGCTGTACAACTTACTACAGTCAAAGTAGTCTTAGCTATGCGTGCTACGTTTAACCTACATTTAAACGAGCTAGATGTAAAAACTGCATTTCTTTGTGGAGAAATTTATATGCTCCAACTAGAGGGTTTTAAGAAAAATGATAAAGAGAAATTGATTTGTAGGTTAACCAAATCTCTGTATGGTTTTAAACAGGCGCTAAGGTGTTAGTATAAGAGATTTGATTCATTTATTATTAGCCTTGGATACAGCACACTAAATTTCGACCATTGTATATATTTCAAGAGATTTGATGATGATGATTTCATTATTTTATTTTTTTATGTGGACTACATTTTGGTAGCAGGCCTCAACAAAGATTGAACCAAGAATTGAAAGCACAATTAGTTAGGGAGTTTTATATGAAAGATTTAGGATCAACAAAGAAGATTTTAGGAATGCAGATTCACAGAGATAGAAAAGACAAGAAGAATTGGCTTTCCCAATAAAATTATTTAAAAAAAATCTTGCGACGCTTCAACATGCAAGATTATAAGTCAATTTCTACCCATCTTTTGGTGAATTACAAATTATACTAAGTAATGTGTCCTAGCAATGAAGCAGAGAGGATAAAAATATCTTGAGTACTATATGCATTAGTAGTGGGAAGCTTAGTGTTCGCCATAATATGTACAAGACTAGATATTGCACAAGCAATGAGAGCAGTCAGTCGATCTATGAAGAATCACGGTAAAAAGTATTGGAATGTTGTAAAGAGGATTTTGAGATATGTCAAGGGGACCTCAGATGTTACTTTATGTTATGGAGGATCAGAATGTATTGTCAGAGGTTAAGTAAACTCAGATTATGCAAGTGATTTTGATAAAAGAAAATCCATTACTGGCTATATATATTTACACTTGTAGGAGAAGCTGTGAACTGAGTTTTAAAATTACAAAGTGTGGTAGCATTATCTATAATATAAGCAGAATATATGGTAGCTATATAAGCATGCAAGAGAGCAATTTGGGTTAGAAGGATCATGGAGGAGCTTGGGCACAATCAAGAAAAGACTTATGTGTTTTTTGATAGTCAGAATACCTTATACATTGCAAGAAATTTAGTCCTTCATTCTAAAATAAAACACATAAGTATTCAATACCGTTTTGTTTGAGAAGTGGTAGACAATGAAATTATAAGTTAGGGGTCCACTCGTAACAATCACCACAAACCTTTATGATACACCATTTTCACCCGGAGTGTATCAAGAGAGCCTATAAAATTATTCTTTTTCCTGTATAACTTAAATACTACCATTCATTAAAACCTGAACATAGTTATAACATAAATACTCACATTTATGAGATTATTATAAAAAAATTGATCATCCATGATCAATTCATCCATAACACATTAAATAAATAATATATATCATTATCATGGGAATCATTCCCAGTCGGGTTTGAACATAGATAAGTAACTACATAAAATATTTAGTTTCAATCGGGTTGAACAAACATAAACATTTAATTTACAAATACTTTACGAAATATTTAACAAATTTATCCAGTGGAATAATATAATTATGAGTCAGAAAACCTACCCAGAGCGCTCAAGGCTCTCGACGGCTACAACTAGATTGGCGAGTAATAACGCGCTTAACCTGAAAACTGTAAGAATGAGGGGTGAGTATATGACTATACTCAGTGAGTAAATAAATACAGACATATATATACATACATGCACACGCATTTCATAATTCAGATATTGAGATTTACTTAAACAATATACTCAAAAGTATATATACATGTTCATTTAAATCACATCATTATAAAATATTTCGTTTGGTTTGCAAACAGCTTTTAAATAATCAACCGGACTAACCATTCATTCTCGACACGCTACCTTAGTCGATAATAAAATCATAACTATCAGTGAACATTTCATATATAAATTATGTGCAATAAATTTTTATCACATATAAAATTATTTTATCATATTTTATAAAATCATTAATTTCCTTTTAAAATATACATTTTTAAAATAAGTCCGCCTCACTGATGTTGGCCCGAGTAGTCGCTTGGTAATATGAGCGACTGTCCTTGTAATCCGTCAAATCTAAGATAGCCCTGTCAAGCCGCCAGGACTTTTCATAGGGTGTCTATAACAGTACATATGTGCAACGATACACAATGGGTTTGCTATAATCTTTTCCCTTTATACCAGCCCCACTGCGACTCCACTCACCTATGCGGCCTCTCATAAGTTTGTCTATAAGCTATCTCCTTGTATATGCAGTAAATAAATAGGCTTACTAATCGTATAACAATATCAGGCCTACTGACCACATCACCAATATACATGCATAACAAAGTCATTTTCAAAGTAATGATTATAAAGCATATAAATAAACCAGCCTCCCTGATTATATTATTTTCAAACAATGATTATTAACTGTATAAATCAAATTTCACCTCCTTAGCCATTTTAGCATGTATATTAAACAAGTTTTAATAGCAGACCAATTTTTTAAACCATCCCAATATCATGCAATTCATATAAATCAGTTTCATTTCAAATTTCGCTTTAATCGTAAAACAACTTGTTTCACACACAAGCATACATATATGTATGACACACATATATTTACATATTCATGTATGTATAAATTTACTCATTATAAGGGGAGGGTAACTACTCTCACTAAGGTTTCTCGCGCCCACTTGATCTTTGTCCCGAGTTCTCGGAACCTAATACCACACATGCATAAAATTATGATTTTCATGATTCCAAATAATTACATATACGCATTAAATACAATGTTTGTGGATAATATGGCTAAAATCTCTTAGTTGACACACAACACATTTATTGAAACTTAATTAACGAAGGTCATTTATCCGATTTTCAAAAATGAAATTCATGACTAACTTATTTCAAATTCACATTTTCAAGTCAAATTTCACATATTGTATCACATACTAAATTTCACACTCAAATTAATAGCCAATCACATATCTAACCACCATATCAACTCAATAAACTCAAATAATTACGTGTATATATATATATATATATATTTATCACAATACTCGAATTAACACTAATGAACAATAAATCTATCATTCTTTATTCAAAAATCAATATAAATCTCACATGAACAGCAAATTCCTAAATTTCATTATGCCAATCAACCGTTTCTCGCATCCGATTGATCAGTTCCGCATTTTCGTGGATTTGGAACTATCAACACTTAGTCGACCTACTTTAAAAACTTGAAAATTTTATGTTAAACTCCATTATTCCATGGAACCATTCTATTTACCCAATATATGTTAAATCTCAATTACTCAATACTTGTTATATTCATATCATGAGCTGACTTAAGTTACCTAAGTCTAGTTAATGTGTCAACTAATTATTAACAATACATGTGTGAAAATGAAATTTATTACAATAACTATTTTACCCTTATGTTTGAAGAACAATCTTTACAGTATAAACATGTAGAAAATACATATCAAGTATAACTTAACATATGTTTTGACTAAGCTAATCAATACAAATAAGTTCAAATGATGTTGATTCTTTTGTGGCCTAGTAGAAACGTAAGCGACATACAATTATAAAGTATAAAGGTTGATGTGAAGACGTGATTGATTCTCAATCAAGTTTTCTGAGAATGTTAAATATATGTGTGTTAGGGGTTTAACTTTGAAATTGTTGCATATAAGTAAATATTTTCAAAGTTGGTGTCTAACTATAAAAATTGAATTTTAAAATTGACGGTTTAATAATTAAAGGAGTTTTCACATATATTGATTAATTTTGATTAATCATGAATTACTTACAAATAAAAGACATTTTTACTTTATTTGCCCATCTTTTTTGAATTATCTTAATTATTTAATTTTTCAATTTTTGTTAAAGAGTAATATCAAAATATTTTATTTAAATTGTTCTACAATTATATTCTTTTTATATTTAGAGAGAAGTTATAATTGTACTTTTTATAGTGAAATTTTTTACTTTGTCCTTAAGTTTTTTATTTTAATTAATTTAATTTTTTTTACAATAACATGTATATTATTTTTTTTTATATTTATTATTTATTGTTGTTGTCTCTCGGAATATTAAAAGAAAATCCTTTTATCTTTTGCGTTCCTGGCCTCAATGTGGAGAAACAGTGTCTTGGTTTCGACAGAAAGTTGCGTATCACGGGTATTTTACTCCATTCCATTTTTGGCGTCTTTCATTTGACGTATGTTAACTTCCTTCTCCTGCCTACCGCTTTACCTAAAATTGAAGCTTTCTGGCGCTTCTCCCTCGTTGATCTTCTCGTCGTTCTTCCGCTCTCTCTGGTAAAGGAACATTCTTGAAGTACTCATAACATAATCGTACAATAAGTTAGTATCTTTAATCGTTTATGTTTATATATTAAAAACTTGCTGTGCTCACTACTCTGTGCAGGTGCTACTAACTTTAGTTATGGATATTCCCAAACTGGGAGTCTCAGAATTTATGTTTCCAATGGATTTGTTTTTTCTTCAATATTTGTTAAGAGTTATTCGAATCTACATATTGTTTACAAAAGCCACAAGGATTTCAGGCATCCTTGCTGAAGCTAAATGGGGCAAAGCTGCTTTCAAACTTCTGCTTTACCTCCGTGGTGGTCATGCAAGTTAAATTATTTATATTTGCATACTCTAAAGTAGAAATAGTTTCTCTGCAAATTTTATGCCTCATCCACCGGAGGAACTAGAGGGCTTTGCTTGGCTTTAGAGGAAAAAAAGTGAATTTTCTTGTAAATTTTTTTTTAAAAAAGTTATAAAATTATAATTTAATGTCCCTGATAGATATCATCCGACTATGTGTATCATTATTTCTCAATTGTGTATACTCTTATTCTCCACAAGTGAAATGCTGCTGCTTAATTAGGTATTTGGAGCGTTATGGTACTTTTTCGCTGTAGAAAGAGGGACTCAATGTTGGAAGAGTGCCTGCCATATGGCTATTAATAGTTCTGGATGCAGTCATAGTTCTTTTTACTGTGATGGGGCTTCAGGAGACAGCGAACGGTTGATTCAATATGGACGACTTTGCAGAGGAATGGGTGATTATAATTTCGGAGTATTCGATGATGCTATTCAGTCCAGAATTGTGGAGGTAACAAGTTTTGTGATGAAGTTCTGATATTGTTTGCGATGGGGCCTGCAAAGTCTCAGGTTTGTGCATACAAGATCCTTCTCCTTGTTACCAAGTGATTAGGTCCTCTGGCATATTGAACCATTTTGCAATACCTTTTACCGTTTTTCTATGGACATTCTCAAATTGACTATGTTACAGTTAATACCATTCTTCGGGATTTTATCTACTATCCAAATTTGCTAAGAAAGTTTTGTGAAGGGTAGTCGGCAACAGGCAGGGTCCCTCCAGGTCATTCATAAGCAATTTTGAATAACAATATATATGGCACGCAGATTTTATTATGGGTAATCGTTTCTGTGCTTGTATACTTTCAGGTGGTGAAATTTCCTCTGTTGCCTTATTTTTAGACTTTTGTGTGCTTATAGTCTCATTTTTCACGCACGCTTATTTATCTAACTTCTTTACCTATGATTCAAATTTTTTACCTTTTCAGCACAGGAAAGTTACAACTTTTGGTATTTAATGTTCGATTTTTAGAATATTACATTTGAAAGCAAAATTTTTGTAGTAATTTTGGGCAGAGTCTCCAACCAAGTATCTATGTTGGGGAAAATATCTTCGTGATTTCCATAACCATCTACTCCTTGGCGCTGTTTGTCCTTTTTATTGGAATTATACAGGTTGAACATACTTGTTAATTAATTAATTTTTACATGCTTCAAATGGTGCATAGTAAAATTAATTTCTTTGAACCGTATGCTTCCTCTAAACCAGACCTATTTGAAGTCTGAAACTGTAAAATCAGAGAAGGTTAGACCAAAGGAACGAGAGATAGAGCAGTGGATGTCCTCCTAGAAGCTCTCCGAGAAACTCCGAAGTGATTTTCCCCAACATAGATACTTGGTTGTGAAGGAAGTGGGTCGGCCATTCCTTTCTTTGTTGTACTATTTTTATCTTTGATTTCAGTAGTCTATCAAGAAGATTGAACCACAGGTAAAAAAGAAAGAAGCATAGAAAAGAGACAACCATCTCAGTTAAAATTTATGTGTAGTTGTTACTTCCCTTGTACTGTAATTTCTTCTTCTTCTTCAGTTCTTCCTTCACCTTATCCATTTTTTTTACAACTCTTTGACGAAATTAGGATTCATGTGACACTCATTAGCATGTTGAACTAGTAAGTCAGTCTAAACTAATTTGCACGTAATATGCACAAGTACATTAGTTGTCTACAAATATAAGTAAGCAAAAGACAATAATCGGAAACAAGCAAATATCGTATAGCAACACAATTCCAGGCAACATCGATAATATACGCAACAAGCAAACAAGCAATCAACAAGCAAACAAGCATTAAGCAAACAAGTATCACAACACATCGTACAAATAAGATTGAACAATTAATAAAAACAATTCATTTCATTAATTCCAAGGACTGAGGAGTACACAATAATGTCTCATTGGTGTTTCCCCGACTTACGGCCATGGGCTCACTAGTTGCCCTGAACGAGTAAATACAAGTGACCTTTACACCCTCCGCTACCTAATCTATTGGCGTCTTCGACGATTGGACGGTTTTTAAGTCTTCAATTTTCTGTTGAAATGGTTCTAGTTTTTCGGTTTTCTCCCAACTGGTTTTTTCTTCTCCAAGGCTCTTCTATTTCACGAGAAACTTCTTGTAGCGTAGTCTTTCCCCACCGTTCACTTGTTCCATTGTTCACTTATCTTTCTACTAGAATTTCTTCAACTTCTTTGATAGTCTTCTTCCATGGCTGCTCCTTGATCTCCTCTCTTGCTAGTTGATTATGCGCAAAATCTTCATTGTCGGCTTGGTATGACTTCAATATGCTAACATGAAAGACCGGGTGCATCTTTATCCAGGTTGGCATCTCGACCTTGTACGAAGTCTTCTCTACCTTGACGATGACTAGAACTGAACTTTCATACTTCCGCACTAGTCTCTGGTCTCGGCTCCCCTAGAAGCGGATATGTTCTGGAATCAACTTAATTAACACCAAGTCTCATGGCTTGAACTCAAGCGGTCTTTTATTTTTGTCTGCCCACTTCTTCATCCTAACAGCGGCTTTCTCTACATAAGCTTGAGCTATTTCAGCGTTAGTTCTCCATTCCTTGGTAAAATTAAAGGTCCGAGGCATCTTGCCCTTATACTCTGCGATTGTGTAAGGTAGAAGTGGTTATTATCCCGTCACTATTTCAAAGAGACTTCTGTTTGTTAATGTGCTTTTCCTTGCATTGAATCAAAACTATGCTACGTCAAGTAATTGTTCCCAATTCTTCTGGTTGGCAATTATAAAATGATGCAAATACTCTTCCAGCATCTCATTAAATCTTTCTATATGCCCATCAGTTTGAGGATATTCAGCTATGACCCAAGAAGATTAAATAGTTTAGACTAGAATGTTTCGACAAATCTGGGGTCCTGGTCGCTCACAATATGCTGTGTTTTTGGAATGTATAAACAACTGTCCTTCATCCACAAAAACCCATATTCTACCCAAAATCAGTGAGTCTTCCATTCTTCTACTAACTTCATGATCGTTCGAGAGACTGGATTCTTTTCAAAGTTTTCCCTTATGCGTTCCCGAAGGAGTATCAAAACTGTTGCAATTGACATGACTGTCATCCTCTTCAAACTCATGAGCTTTGACTTGTTGCTTAGAGCATCCGCCATTTTATTCAAACTTTTGTCTTTGTACTCAAAATGGAAATTGAATTCTGCAAGGAACTCTTGCCACCTTCTTATGAGGCAAACACACATATTTATAACAACTGGATTTCAAAAGTTTAGAATCCACGGATTTTAAAAACATTGAAGTTCGAAAAAGAAATAAAACAAATTATTTATAATACACTAGGGTTTACATGTCTCTCACGTGTCTTATAAGATAAATGACATTGGGTATTACACATTGTCCCATATGTCTTTTTATTATTTTTGTTTCGAGGTCAACTTCGCCTGTATCAAAAAGTGGCTTACAGTTGAATTGTCTGTCTTCACTACAAACTTAAACCTTAATAGATAATGCCTCCATATCCGTAAGCAATGTAACATAGCTAAAAGTTCTTTTTCTTAAGCAGTGTACTTCCGCTTCGGGTCTGATAACTTTCGGCTCTCATTAGCTACCAGGTGGTCCTCCTGTAATAAAACTCCCCCCAATGCGAAATCAGATGTATCGGTCTGCATCTCAAATGGCATTGTTATGTCTGGAAGGCTAAAAACTAAATCTTTCATTCAATAATGCTAATTTTATGGTAACCTGACTGCAAATCTAGCTTGGTAGAGTAGCTTGCCGAGCTCAACTAATCAAACAAATCTGCTATCAGCGAAATGAGATATGTGTTGCGAACTGTCAACTTGTTGAGAGCTTTATAGTCGATACACAACCGTAGACTTTTATCTTGTTTCTTCTAGAACAACACCAGAGCTCCGAACAGTGCTTTCGACGGTCTGACGAAGTCAGGTGCCAATAATTCATTTAATTGTTTGCGGAGTTCGACTAGTTCTGGTTAGCCCATTCTGTAAGGGGCATGCGAAGGTGGTTTTGCCCCGAGCACCAACTCAATCTGATGATCAATTGCTCTTCTTGGTGGCAAGGTCTTGGGCAATTAATCCGAAATCACTTCTTTAAATTTCCTCAATATATATGCAATCTTTGATGGGGTAGGCTCTCATTCCCTCTCCTAACTAAGGTCGGAATGACGATGAAAGATGGTTCTCCTATCTTAATCCCCTTCTTGAATTGAAGGCTAGATAAGAGCTTTGCCTTTGTTGGTTGCTTGACCTTTGCAGACACTATCGTGGGCCTTTCTCCCATGATTAACAGACTACCCACAGATGAAACTCGGATTATGCCCTTCTCCAACAAGAAGTCCATTCCCAATACAACATCAAAATTATCCATCTGCACAACCACAAAATTCACTTGACCTTCCCAAGTGCCGATCTTCATCTGCACTTGCTTCACCAACCTGCTTGTGGTTAAGGCTTTAGAGTTGACTGCCTTTATGCGGCCAACATCCTCCTCGAGCTTCAATACAAGGCGCTTTGCTTCCGAAGTGAAAATGAAGTTATGAGTGGCCCTTGTGTCCACCATAACACTCTTTACCATAATCCCATTGATTAGGGCATTAACATACAAAAGACCTTTTCCTGCAGGCTTCTTGCCCTCGAACTATTTCTTCAAGGCATTCAACATCTTCAGTGCCACTATGTGACTAGTTTTTTCTGTCTCCTGATCACCGATAAGTACCTCTTGTGATTGATATTCAGTTGTCATGGCACTTTACTCGTCTTCTTAAGGCACTCTAAGGCTCTATGCGAGCCATTGCATAGCCAAAATCTAAAAGGCCTCTTACCTACTTCCCTATCATTGAAAAATGTTGGTTTTCTCTGGTAGTTTAGCTTTGGTCTCTTGGCCGCTCCCCCACCTTTGTTGGGGCCCCAATTTTTGAGCTTTTTATTACAATTATCGTTCCCTTTTGACATGGGTAACGACCTTTTTGCTTGGAGCCCATCATGTGAATAATCTGATAGCCGTTTAGCAGCAGTTTGTACGGATGAAAGATCTTGCACCCTTTGTCGCTGAAGTTCATTTAAAGTCTAAGGTTGAAGGCCTTCCAGGAAGTAGAACAATCGGTTTTCCTCATTCATAGTCCAGATATCTAACATTAAACTCAAAAATTTCTTTACATACTCACGGACTGTTCCAGTTTGGTTCAACCTATGTATTTGCTTTCAAGCCAAATATGACACATTTTCAGGAAGGAATTGGTTCTTCAACTCCTGTTTTAGGTGCTTCCAATTGTCAATTATGCAGCATCTATCTTGGATTTCTTGGCACTTCATCCTCTACCACAACTTAGTATCTCCAGACAAGTACATGAAATCCATTGTCACCTTAGTGTCTTCAGAATCTGCCCTTACAGCCCGAAAGTATTGTTCAATATCAAACAAAAAGTTCTTGAGCTCTTGGCATCTTTGGACCCCCAATAGTGTTTCTGTTCTAGAACCTTCAGTTGGATATACTCGGAGCTTGGGGTGGCTCCCGACTGAGTTAAAAGGATGCGGGTAGTGAGGTTCATCCTTGCCTTCATTTCTCCTAGTCGTTCCCGTAGCACACCCACTTCACTATGACATTCCTCCGTGATCTCGGATGTGGTTGCTTGCATATCTGCAAGTTGTGCTTTCAAATCTTCTAGACGTCTCCCATTGGATGACTCGGCACTAGAGCCAGCGACTTTTGATTCTAGTATGCTCACTCGAGTCCTCGAGGAATCTAGTATCGTCACCGCCCACCTCAAGTCTTCGGTGTCGGGTGAGCCCACTCTCCTGAGTGCCGCCACAAGGCTCGTTGACGTTCTTCAAACTCTGCCCATTTTCCTTCGAAAGCATCCAATGCTCGTTGATGCTCTTCCAACTCTGTCCATTTTCTTTCGAAAGCATTCAATCGGTTTGCTTTTGAAAAGCTAGCTTTTGTGGACATCATTATTGCAACCTTATGCTCTGATACCAACTGTCACGGACCAATTTTCTCTTAGATAAAATTCGGATCCATGCGATACTCAATAGCGCGTTGAACTAGTAAGTCAATTTAAATAAGTCTGCACGCAGCAAGCACAAGTAGATTAGTTATCTATAAACATAAGCAAGCAAAAGACAATAATCAGAAACAAACAAATATCGTATAACAATACAATTCGAGGCAACATCAATAAAATACGTAACAAACAAACAAGCTACAACAAGCAATCAATAAGCAAATAAGTATTGAACAAACAAGTATCACAACACATCAGACAAACAATATTGAACAATCAATACAAACAACTCATTTTATTAATTTTAAGGACGGAAGAGTACACTATAATGTCTTATTGGTGTCTCCCTGACTTGCGGTCATGAACTCACTAGTTACTCTGGACGAGCAAATACGGGTGACTTTTACACGGGGCTTGTATTGGGTCATAAATAGACCAAATGGTATGTCCGTATTGGCCGAGTTATAGAGATGTGTCTTTCTTTTGAATTTTTTCTTTTTCTACGGTCTTGTTTGGTGTCTTGCAAAATCTTGATTAGGATACTTTAATCATGGACTTAATTTAAAAATTAAAAATAATAATAATTCATTATATAATTTTAGTCATATTTCCAATCTGATAGGCTTTAGACTTGTTTTGTCACCACTAACAAATATTTAATAAGAGAGGTATAATGGCTTACGATTCTTCGTTATAGTGAGATGAAAGTGATAGATAGTGATGTTAACAATAAGGCTAGAAAATACATCGTTTTTTGGGGCCCGTTTTCCATACTTCTTTCGGTGGCATTACAATCATTTGTTTTGCGTTTCAACTTTGATGGCTAGACAGATCTGAAATCACCTTGGATCCCCAATTAATAATACAAAATAACTGACTTATTAACTTATAGGGATTGAGGGTATGGGTATGTTTTAAATTGAGGCATTGTTCTAACTACAAATGTGACAACATTAAGAATATGTTTAACATTTGAAGTGTTAACATAGTTATTGTGCAACATCATATATGATATACTTGATCCCAGTTCAAATTAAGTTGTGATTGGTAGAAAATCATGCATCTGAAACAGAGTTTCCTACAAGAATCTTTACATTGTTGATGGTTATGCAAGTCATCGTTTAGCGTATTTTAGTATAGTTTACTGATTGATAATTAAAATCTTTAAGAGATACCAATTGCCTAATTGACTGTGGCAGTCCACATTCTACTCCCCAACTTAAATTTGAAGAAAAATTACCTAAACGAAATTTTGCAGAAACCCAAAATATAGTTCTTTGACATTTTTTATTATGTGATGTAAGCATTATGTGGGTATATAATTTTGCCGCAATTTTGATAATTAAGTTGAAGATTAACTTTTCCATGAACTGATCTCTAAACTAATGTATTCTCCAGATCTCAGGATTGTGTTCAGAGGAAGGTACAAGAAGGGAATTTTTTGGAAAATTTAGTGGCTGTTTAGTTATGTTTTTAAAATTTTTCTTTTGTACAATTTCCAGTTACCCTGACCAGATCATTGAAAGCGTACCTGGTAGGTCCACAATAACTTTTGCGAGGTCTTTGTCTAGGATGCTGCCGGCTTCGACCTTACCTACCTTCACTGAATTTTCGTAGGAGACAGTCAACGCTGCTCAAGGCTCGCAGGAATACCTCGTTTCTTCCTCGTTGATTTTTCCAGGAATTTTCCCCACTTTACACTGCTTTATATGCTTGAGCTAGAATGCTGCACAATCATTCAGTCAAGAAATCCAAGTCTTTTTTTCTGGAACAAAATTATTCATTAACCAATTTTTTGACGATTCTGCATTTGTAGAAACCCAAAGTTTGCTTCAATTAGGATTTTTACTAATATATAGTTGATCATGTAAGTAAAGTTTATTCATTTGTGTCTTGATACAAAATTATTCTCGTGGAATTTTGCTATTTATTTTTTTGTTTCAAAACGTTGGATGCATATCTTTAAACTACTTATTGCTTTGTTCAGGTCTCAATTTTTTGTTTCAAAACATCGGAAGACAATCTTTAATCCACGGCATCGTTTGTGGAAGTGGATTTTTCTAATATCGTCTGTGATTGCAATTTCATCTGATCCTTTGTTCTTCTACATTCCTATAATCAACAATGACAAGAAGTGCCTTCGGTTGGACAAGAAGCTGGGGACTGTGGCTATTTCTCTTCGTTCCTTCTTGGATTTTTTTCACATAATCTATATTATTTTCCAATTCCGTACTGATTCTTTTTCTCCTGATTTGGAATATCCACGACGAAAAAATACAAGGAATTATTTGCTGCGTTTTTTCGCAATTGACATTCTCGCCATTCTTCCACTTCCACAGGCAAGGCTTCCCCTTACATCTAAATGTTGTTTCCATGCAGATGTAGTCATAATCATTTTATAATTTTTCTTTTTAAGTAAATTTTCTTATATATTTAAACTTTTTTATTTTTATTTTTTTGGTTATATTAATGTTGTGCTGCATATGTTATTTGATTCTGCAGGTGGTGATTTTAATCATAATTCCAATGACGAGGGGCTCGAAAGTTTTAAATGCAATGAAGTGGTTAAGATTTTTTGTTATTATCCAATATATTCCAAGGTTATTTCGGATCTATCCATTGTTTACAAAAGTTGCAAGGACTTCAAGAAAACTTAATAAAGCTACATTCACCAAAGCTGCCTTCAATCTTCTGCTCTACATGATTGCAAGTCATGTAAGTTATATTATCATTTAGTGGTCAATTTACATGATTCAATTAATTTTTTTTTTCAACTTATATTAGGTTTCCAAATGCTTTATTAAGTTTTTTCTTTAGATGCAGAACTTGAATACATATATATATGTTGTGAATCATTGATTAATTTCTTAAAAATACTCTACTCGCAATGTGGGATCTTTGTTGACATTACGAACGAATGACAAACACAATAATATATAAGGGTTTTTTTTTATCATATTTCTCCTAAAACTTTTGATAATTTTACTTTGCAACATTTTTTTTTGTGAAAAAGTACACTTACATTGTCTCTACGTTGTTTTAACTATAAGTTGACTAATTAAAAAATAACTATACCCTTAATTTATTTACAAGTAAAATGTTAATTTATTTATTCTTATTTAATTTTTAGAGTTTATTTAATTTATTTATATTAGGTAATAATTAATATTCTAAATTTTTAATTAACTTAAAATTAATATCATTAATATATTATCATATTATTTAAAAAATAATTTATATTAAAAATTTAAAATTTTACAATACAATTATTATCATTTAGTGGCCAATTTACATGATCAATTATATATTGATAACACCCTCAATATATAATTGCATATTTAGGGTATTTTCCTTGTCTATTTCATTATCATCATATATATATACAATAATTTTGATATTTTTGTGATCAACAAGTGATTGCTTGTCTTTTAGGTCTTTGGAGCCTTATGGTACTTTTTTGCCATAGAAAGACAGATTGTATGCTGGAAGAGAGCCTGCAAAAAACATACTGGATGTAGTTATGGCTCTCTTTACTGTCATGATCACAATTTGGGAAACAACACTTTTTTAAATGATTTTTGCCCCACCAAAACGAGAAAGACAGATATCTTTGATTTTGGAATGTTTTACGATGCCCTTCAGTCAGGTACTGTGGAGGTGACAGATTTTCCTCAGAAGTTCTTACATTGCTTTCTGTGGGGACTACAAAATCTCAGGTTTGTGGTTCAGGCATATCACCTTTTCTTATTTCTTGTCTTCTTAATAGGGATAGTGAAATTTTGGTTCTATTTCCCTCGCTCCATTCCCCTGTATGTCACACATATATCAACTACTCGAACTATTTTCTTATGTTAATGTCGTTGTATATATGATCATTGCATTCAATTTCTTGCAGTTGTTTTGGTCAAAGTCTCCAAACAAGTTCCTATGTTTGGGAAAACTTCTTTGCTATTGTGATCACCATCTCTGGGGTGGTATCCTTTCTCTATCTCATTGGAAATATACAGGTTGATATACGCTTTTCTGTTTGTTATCTCTCAATATACGTTTCAATATGCTTAGGATAAAACACAGTAAATTTTAATTTCTATGAATATATATATATATATGAACTGTGCTTGGTGTGAAGTAGATATATCTGCAGTCCAAAACTATAAGATCAGAGGAGATGAGACTGAAGGGACAAGAGATAGAGCAGTGGATGGGTTTTAGAAAGCTCTCCAAGAATCTCCAACGGAAGGTTAAGAGATATCGACAATACGTGTGGCGAGAAACCAGAGGTGTTGATGTAGAAAATTTGCTTAACAATCTTCCCAAGGACCTCAACAAGGACATAAAGCGGGAACTAGGCTTGGAACTGCTCATGAGGGTAAGTTTCTTTATCATTTTATAATTGCTCACCTGTGAACCAAGATAGTTTTAATCTTCCAGTTATTGATTACTTTCTCCCTTCCAGTTATTGATTACTTTCTTTTTATCAATTGAAAAAGTTATATAACGAAGGGAATTGATAAAAATGAAAGTACTAATTTTTTCTCTTAACAAACAACAATAGCGAGAATTTATAAGGAATGTACACTAGAAATACTTTTCAGATAGCTTTTGAAAAATGAAAAAATTTGAGGAAATTGAGGTGAGCCCAGAAATTAAACTTCATTTTCAGTATTGAAGCTATCAACTAGAATTTCATTGGATTGGTTTAGTTTTATTTGTTTTGGACAAGCTCATCGATTTGGTTTGGTTAATTATTATATCTTAAACTTCTTGTTACTCATATTTTCTTGGATGTGTTTAAGGTGCCAATGTTTCAAGAAATGGATGAACAATTTTTCGATGCAATGTTTGGCCGCCTCAAGCCAGTCCTGTACACAGAGGAAACCTATATCGTTCGTGAGGGCGAACTAGTTGAAGAGATGCTTTTCATCAAGCGAGGCAAGCTATTGACGGTGACTACCAATGGTGGAAGAACTGGTTTCTTCAACTCTGTATACCTGAAGGCTGGTGACTTCTGTGGAGAAGAACTTCTCACATGGGCTCTGGATCCTCAGTGCTCATCTAACTTCCCATTCTCAACTAGAACTGTTAGAGCCATTACAGAAGTTGAAGCGTTGGCTGTAACGGCTGATGACTTGAAATTTATTGCCTCTCAGTTCAGGCGTCATCACAGTAAGCAGCTGCGCCATACTTTCAGGTTTTACTCGCGGCAATGGAGGACATGGGCAGCTTGCTTCATACAAGCAGCTTGGCGTCGCTACAGTAAAAAGAAGCTTGAAGAATCTTTGCGTGCAGAAGAGAATAGGCTGCAAGATGCATTGGCCAAGGCCGGTGGGAATTCCCCAAGTTTAGGAGCCACCATTTATGCCTCACGATTTGCCGCTAATGTACTTCGTGCTATTCGACGTAACGGTTCTCGGAAGGCATGGGTGCCGGAGAGGGTACCACCCATTCTGCTTCAGAAGCCAGCGGAGCCTGACTTTACAGCTGAAGAAAAATAGGTGAAACTCTCAGCAATTCTTGATATTGTTGTAAAAATTATATTGTTTTAACCCCAGAAGGAGAAAACATTGTACGATTTTGGTAGAAAGGCACAATTTATTTAATGTATGAGGTCTGTATATTATTTTTTATATGTTAAATTCTGTAGTATCGTCAGAGTTGTTATTATATAATGTATGAGGTCGGTATGTTATTTTTGATATGTTAAACTCTTTAGTACCGACAGAGTTGTTTAATCATTGCAAACAAATGCCTTTCATGCTCTTTTCATCCCGTAAAATTCCACCCATCTTCAAACACTTCCACAGAAATAAAATGTATGAAAAAAGAGAAATTTTCTCCTGTAAGGACTTACAGATTTGCATTCAATTATGCTTGAGCTGGCTACCGTGCTAAATTCTGAACAATTTATGCATGGATCAAAAGTCTTTTGAGCCATGCCCCAGTGTGTGAGGAGCAAAACTGGATTCGGGATTGTCTCTCTTAAGTCAATATGATATTTAAACAAATCTCCCTATATTACTCAGTTGATTGAGAGCTCAATTTCAATGATGTGTTTTATTCTCCTAGCACTTGAAGTAACTGCTGCATTAATGGAGTTGAATAATTGATATATTTTTGGGTTGACTGTAGAAGTCTATGCCTTCTGCTGAATTCTACGCCAAAAAGAGGGAACCCTCCAACTTTTCAAATATCGCTTGTCTTTAACCATAAATATCTAGTATAAATCTGAACTTGGTTTCCCATTGAAGGGCTAAATTCTAAAGGATTTTCTGTTGTCCATCATGAAGGAATATTAAATAGAGTTTTGATCGACAGGTCAAAGTAGTTGAGTAATACTTGAATGATTGAGTTAACTCACATCGTGGTTGACGGAATATTAAATAAGAGTTTTGATTGACAAGTCAAAGTCGTTGAGTAATACTTAAATGATTGAGTCAACTCACATCGTGCTCTACAAATTAAAGCTATCTGAGGATCCTGCATTTGAAGGAAAATTGCCAAATCCAAATTTGCAGAAACCAAAACTTTGATGCTTTGAGAATTTTTATCATGTAAGCATGTCTGTATACAATTGAGTTCCAGAACAACTTTTCCATAAACTGATTTCTAAATTACTGCTTTCTTCAGGTCTCAGGAATTGTATTTAGAGGAAGGTACAACAAGGCAAATTTCTAGAAATCTTCAGAGAAGCCTTCATTCTGGTGCTGAAATTCAAGGGATTAAGAGCATTAATGAAGCAGCTCAAAGTTGTAATGATTTTGTGGCCAAATGCTTGCTTGATGTGAAGAAAATCCTTGACCCTCGGAGGCCTTACGGGTACTGGATTTTTCTTATATCGTGTGTGATGGTTATCTCAGTGGATCCTTTGTTCTTTTACGTTCCTGGGCTCAATGTCGACAAACACTGTCTTAGTTTCGACAGAAAGTTGCGTATCACGGGTATTTTACTGCATTCCATTTTTGGTGTCTTTTATTTGACATATGTTAACTTCCTTCTGCCTACCGCTTTACCTAAAATTGAAGCTTTCTGGCGCTTCTCCCTCATTGATCTTCTCGTCGTTCTTCCGCTCCCTCTGGTAAATGAACATTCTGGAAGTACACATAACATAATCGTACAATAAGTTAGTAACTTTAATCGTTTATGTTTATATATTAAAAACTTGCTCTGCTCACTACTCTGTCCAGGTGCTACTAACTTTAGTTATGGATATTCCAAAACTGGGAGTCTCAGAATTTATGCTTCCAATGGATTTGTTTTTTCTTCAATATTTGTTAAGAGTTATTCGAATCTACATATTGTTTACAAAAGCAACAAGGATTTCAGGCATCCTTGCCGAAGCTAAATGGGGCAAAGCTGCTTTCAACCTTCTGCTATACCTCCATGGTGGTCATGTAAGTTAAATTATTTATATTTGCATACTCGAAAGTAGAAATAGTTTCTCTGCAAATTTTATGCCTCATCCACCGCGGAACTAGAGGGCTTTGCTTGGCTTTAGAGGAAAAAAAGTGAATTTTGTCGTAAATTTTTTTTTTAAAAGTTATAAAATTATAATTTAATGGCCCTGATAGATATCATCCGACTATGTGTATCATTATTTCTCAATTGTGCACACTCTTATTCTCCACAAGTGAAATGCTGCTGCTTAATTAGGTATTTGGAGCGTTATGGTACTTTTTCGCTGTAGAAAGAGAGACTCTCTGTTGGAAGACTGCCTGCCATATGGATATTAATAGTTCTGGATGCAGTCATAGTTCTTTTTACTGTGATGAGGCTTCAGGAGACAGAAAACCGTTCATTGAATTTAGTAGACTTTGTAGAGGAAACGAAGATTTTAATTTCGGAGTATTCGATGATGCTATTCAGTCCAGAATTGTGGAGGTAACAAGTTTTGTGATGAAGTTCTCATATTGTTTGCGATGGGGCCTGCAAAGTCTCAGGTTTGTGCATACAAGATCCTTCTCCTTATTACCAACTGATTAGGTCCTCTGGCATATCGAACCATTTTGCAATACCTTTTACCGTTTTTCTATGGGCATTCTCAAATTGACCATGTTAGAGTTAATACCATTCTTTGGGATTTTATCTACTATCCAAATTTGTTAAGAAAGTTTTGTGAAGGGTGATCGGCAACAGGCAGGGTCCCTCCATGTTCTACTGTAACTCCCCACATGATTTTGTGGTATTGGAGCAAGTTTTAACTAAGATGTTGCGTTCAAATCTACCCTCGTGAATATATTACATCTATATTTGGTATTTGAGTTTGTCACATGGTTTGATGAGAGAAATTGAAAGTTTAGAAATAGCTACTTAAATTTGGATATGAAGATCATCTTATCTGGTACACCATGCATTTGACTTCTCTCAACCATATTAACTTGTATAGATGACACAACCAAGTTTTAGCTTATCCGGTACCCATCATTCATAAGCAATTTTGAATAATAATATATATGGCTTGCAGATTTTATGATGGTTAATCGTTCGGGTGGTGACATTTTCTCTATTTCCTTATTTTCAGACTTTGTGTGCATATAGTCTCATTTTTCACACACTTATTTATCTAACTTCTTTACCTATGATTCAAATTTTCTAGCTTTTCAGCATAGGGAAGTTACAACTTTTGGTATTTAATGTTTGATTTTTAGAATATTACATTTGAAAGCAAAATTTTTGCAGTAATTTTGGGCAGAGTCTCCAACCAAGTATCTATGGTGGGGAAAATATCTTCGTGATTTCCATAACCATCTACTCCTTGGTGCTGTTTGTCCTTTTTTTTGGAAATATGCAGGTTAAATATACTTGTTAATTAATTTATTTTTACATGCTTCAAATGGTGCACAGTAAAATTAATTTCTATGAACCATATGCTTCCTCTAAACCAGACGTATTTGAAGTCTGAAACGGTAAAATCAGAGAAGGTTAGACTGAAGGAACGAGAGATAGAGCAGTGGATGTCCTCCTGGAAGCTCTCCGACAGGCTCCAAAGAGAGGTTAAGAAATACCAGCCACAGGAATGGCAACAAATGAAAGATGTCAATGTAGAAAATTTGCTCAATAATCTTCCTAAGGACATCAGTAAGACCATAAAGCAAGAACTGTGCTTAATGCTGCTCAAGAAAGTGAGTTTCTTCATCTCTATGGAATTGCTCACTTATATGCCAACTAGTAACAAACATACGTTTACAGGGAAAACTTAGATGTATTGAACAGAATATGATATTGAATGCCATCTCATTCTTATTCTTCAATGCATGTCAAGGTGGGAGAATCTGAAAAATTGAATGAAGCTATGTTGCTCGCACTGTGTGATTATGTCAAGCCGGTTTCCTATTTAGCGCGCACTCACATTGTCCGGGAGGGTGATCCAATCGATGAGATGCTCTTCGTGATGCAAGGCAAGCTCAGGATCTACACTTGTGGGGGTATAGAAACTAGGCCTCCGAGCACTGATGATCGCTGCAATCGCAAAAATCATCATCTGAGAGATGGTGAATTCTGTGGAGAAGAACTTGTAGCTTGGTTTCAGGCTGATCCCTACTCTTTTAACTTCCCTATATCAACCAAAACAATCCAAGCGCTTACAAATGTTGAAGCTTTTGTTCTTATAGCCGATGACTTGCAAAATGTTTTCATTAAACATCAGGCAGTTCACTTCATACAATTATATTGGCGTTTCAGAAGGACCTGGCATTCTAAAAGGAATGCACAAACATCAACTAGAGGATAAAACAACACCAACACAGCCTCAGCAACAAGAAGTGGGGCTTGATATTGTTGATATCACTTGAGTAATTATTTGTTAGGTAATTATTTACTGAAATATATACCTGATGGGTTTTGAATTAAACATGTCTGACTGTTGTGCCTATATCTCCATAAGACTCATGTTAGGTGAGTTAAACGCAAACACTAAGTATCTTTATAAAATAATTCCTAAGATATAAACAGAGCAGGATCATTTGGTAAGATTCTTTGGAGATTTAATTCATTCTTTAACTTCAACTTCAACGTATTTGATGGACTATTTGGTTATTTAATTTCAGAAAGTTGAGTTAATTTGGAAAATGCAACAGTGTTGGATCATTTGGTCACCAAACCCTCAAGAAAATGGAATATTTCTATATATTAAACTTTCCCCTTATTTTTCACTCTTGTATTTGTACTTGAGCTAGCTGCAACACTAAAGCCTGAACCACTAATTAAGAAAGAATTTTTGGGCAAATCTATGATATACTTGATCCCAGTTCAAATTAAGTTATGATTGGTTGAAAATTATGAATCCGAAACAGAGTTTCCTACAAGAATCTTTACATTGTTGATGGTTATGCAAGTCATCGTTTAGCGTATTGTTCTGAAATGGCAATGCATGAACTTTTCGGAATTTTAAGTATAGTTTACTGATTGACTAATATAATCAAAATCTTTAAGAGATACCAATTGCCTAATTGACTGAGGCAACCCACATTCTACTCCTCAACTTAAATTTGAAGAAAAATTACTTAAACCAAATTTTGCAGAACCCAAAATTTAGTTCTTCGACATATTTTATTATGTAATGTAAGCATCATGTGGGTATATAATTTTGCTGCAATTTTGATAATTAAGTCGAAGGTTAACTTTTCCATGAACTGATCTCTAAACTAATGTATTCTGCAGGTCTCAGGATTTTGTTTAGAGGTTGGTAACACAAGGCAATTTTCTGGAAAATTTAGTGGCTGTTTTATTATGTTTTCAAAATTTTACTTTTGTACAATTTCCAGGCAATAGCTAAGATGTTGCCAAAAGGCTACTTTGATCATTGAGTTTGCTATAATAGTTTGCTTAAAATTATTTCGGCTTACAACAACTCTTAACATAATAAATAAATATATAGTTTGTAATTTGCTATCATCTTTGTCATATTGAAAGCTAGCATTATAATAACTCAACACTTTCAGCTCAGAATATCATTCATAAATTAAGAAAATATCATTATTTATTTTCAAGTATTTATGAATTGTCTTGATCGCTGTCGAGTGATTTTCTATTGGATTTGACTAATATCTGTTAATAGCATTTAGAGCGAAAGATACATCAAGTCTTAACGTATATGATTGATCATATGATTGAAGCATATGAGATTTATTTCATGCACTCAACCTTTATAGGAGTTTTAGGATATTTTACTTTAAAATGGTAGATTTCATATTTCATGGGCAAGTAATATCTTTTTGAATATTTCATCTTAAACCTTTTAATAACTTTATTATTATAGAGTTGTTTTATCTATTTAAACTTGAATTTTAATTTAGATATTGTAATTTTAATTGTTATTATTAAAATTATTACATCTCTTTATATTTTTCATTTTTAGGATAAAATTAATGGAAAATCGCATGTGGACACCACCAAACGTTACTATTCATGACAAATTCATTGCTGTAAATTGAATCTCATTCGAATCAGTTTATCACTTCAAGTATTTTGAAAAGAATAACTCGAATTAGAGATCGTTCAAAGAAGTTATCACATTTTAAAGATCGAGTATTCTAAAAATAAATATTATATCATGCTAATGTAAGCTCTTATATCATTATGATATAAGTAATAATGTAATTTAGCATATAATGTAAGCAATGATATAATTTGGTATATGATGTAAGCAATGATGTAGTTTGACATATGATATAAGCAATGATGGAGAATGGTAGAAAATTAGAAAACTTAATGAATGACGATGCATGCGATGATATAAATAGAGGTGGACTTTGCCTATAAATAGGCATTATAATCACCATTCCAAGACACACTAACATGGAGGAGAAGAATAACAATATATTAGAGAGAGAGCTTGGAGATGAGGAGCAAAGCGAAGGAGGAAACTCTACAGCAAAGCGAAGGAGGAAATTCTACAACAAAGCTTCAAACCATTAAGTTTTTTCAATCTTTTGTTATGTTTTGTTATTTAATATTTGTTGTATTTTATTTTGTTATAGAGTAAATTTATTCTTCTAAGGTTATGATGTAACATAACTTTAATGTTTCGATCATTTGATTAATTTAATTATAAATTTTATATCTTGGTTGATACATTCAATATTACTCTTAATACTTTTAAATAATTGGTCACTATTTAGTGGAATTGTTAATTAGAATCCTAAGAAACTCATATGTATTCTTTTTAAAGACTTATTTACATCTAATGAGAGTGATTCTTTCATACGTATCTACCAAGTTTCAAGATTGGTTAATATGCATCGAATTCATTTTAGATTTTATGACTTTAAACCAATTAGAAGAGTCAATATTAGATATTATTTTTGTGTAATTAGCAGAATCATTATTTTTAACGATTAATACATCACGTTTATCTTTTATGAGAGATTTATATTTCCTTGACTTAAGGTGTATTATACTAATTTTTGCCGTTTATTATAAATTGCTGCATTTTGCGTCCTTTGTTTAGCTTCTGTCATCCATTCTTTGCAAAGCATTTTGGATGGCTTCTGGGCAAAGCATTGTATTGTATTGGACGTACTTCCAACTAGAAAAATAAATAAATAAATAAATTTAATATGATCTTAAAATAAAATTATAAAAAAAAAACCTCCACCAATAAAATAAAAGATTTGGCAGGCAATCAGCTGGTTTGGATCACAGGAGACCGTCTTTCAAAACGACGCTCTCTTTCATCATAATATTAACAACTAATAAGCTAAGATGTCGTGTGTCGAAAGCAAATGCCATTGTTTAATTTTCCCTGTTTTTTCGGCCCAATTTGCTGGTTAAGCTCCAACTGCTATCTGGTTCTGGCCCAAGTTTGTTAATGGTGTAATTTCCAAATACACAACAATTGGAACACAGACGCTAAACTAGGTGAGTAGCTTCCTACAAGGACCTAAAAATATATTATGTAAATAATCTTATACTTATACTTTATATTTAAATTTATTTATATAAATTAATACGATAATATTATATTATATTATTATATATTATTATATTTTTATAAAAATAATAAAATAAAATATTATATAATAATATAATATAATAATAACACGTTAATTTATATAATTTTATATTTATAATATTAATGATATTATTTAGACGATTTTTTTTTATTTCTATACAAAAACCAAATCCACGTCCATTTGGAAAATTTCTGAAAAATGAGCGCAATCTAAACCTGAAAGAGTCCTTAATATAATAAAATTAAAGTATTTGATAATTATTTATTTTTATTTAATAAATAAATAAATAATTATATATTTGATAGAGTTGTGAATTCTTAATTTACGGTTACTTATCTGAGTTCCAACAAACTCTTACCGGGTCTAATAATGATTGTTTTATTGGAAATAACGGAGGCTTGATATCATGAGTAACCTGTAAATGAAATGAAATGAAATGAGTGGCGCATACTATATTATTATTATATGTTTTATATAATTTATTATTTTTATAATAATAATAATAATAATATATTATCGAATTAATTTATATGAATAAATTTAAATATACAGTATAAATATAAGATTATTTTATAAAAATATAAAATATATAATAATAATAATACAATATTATCATATTAATTTATATAAATAAATTTAAAGTCAACTGCTACTATATTTATTCATCCATATCTTTCAATTTAATAATTGCCAGTAATGAAATCCCACGGGTCAATGAAAAACTGAAATCGAAAGTCCTTACGATTATGACAATTTTGTACAGAATATTAAGTGGAACGGTGATGAAGATTTTGCCGTAACATTAGGCTTTTCGAATATCAGCCAAACTTTTTTATTCTTTTCTGGTCAATGGAATCAATAAATACGTGAAGAGAATCCTATGTCACCAGGGCCTAAAACGTCACCCAAAATCTTCTTCCAAGCTTAATTACAAACTTTACTTTAAGCCGTGGATTATCCATAACTAGGGTGATTGATACACATATGTTTGTTCAACACAAAAGTTAATACGATTAATAATCTCGTCTCAAATTTAAAATAATATAATATTGTATTTGTGTTTGACATGTTTAGTTTATTTATTCTTCTAAAATGACGTCGTTTTAGTTGATATATAAATTTCTTTCCGCTCTGCCTCCATTTTCTTCTTCCCACTCTGCCTCATTCCTCTGTCTGCCTGTGCCCTTTCCACTCTGTGATTGAAATCTTCAAGCTTTTTTTTTTTCTGAAAGTTAGGGGGTTTGGTTTGTGATCGTAAGGAATTCTTCAAGCTATGTTATCTCTAAACCAGCGATTGGCTATTGTAGACCCTACTTCAGGAGATCATCCACTTTACAACGAAGACAAGACAGTTGTTGTCACGGTAACTTAGGCTTCGTGTTTTGTTATGATCAAATGTGATTCTTGACTAGCATCTGAGGATAATCACTCAATTTATTTTTATACATGTATTTATCTAAAAATATACACGCATATGAATGTCTCTTCATAATAGAGAGACAAGTAATTGAGATCTTCCTTGGACTGATACTGTGAATCTCTCTTCAAAATATACGCCCATTCTTCAATCTCTGTTTCTCACTTCATTTTCATCCTTTTTTATTTTTATTTTTATTTTGTAAGTTTATCATTGTAGCAGCCTGGATCTGTAATCAGTTTCTGTGTTTCTTTTGTTGTTAAGATGCTTTTTTGAGGTTGCTTAATTATTTCGTGTCCAAAGAATTCGTCTTTTAATGTTTCAGATTTTTATGTTTGGTGTCTTTTACTCTCTGAATCTAGATGGGTTTTCAGTTCAAAAGAAAGTAATGTTGAATTTTGCTACTCTTAATTAGAGTTTGTTTCCCCTAAAAATTTGATGTTTGGAAGCTATTTTTCTTTTCCAAAAGAAAGTTAGTAATAAGGAAGCTGTTGAGCTGTCAACTGTGGCTGACGCACGAAGCAGCTTCTTTAGAACCTATAATTCCTATTACGAAGAGAGAAATTGTTTATGTTCCATTTAATGGTGATTCTCCACTCACTGAGGCTAAGAGACCTTCTATACTTTCTTTAATTTGGTAGTAGCAAAATTATTCATTAACCAATTTTGTGACCATTCTGCATTTGTAGAAACCCAAAGTTTGCTTCAACCAGGATTTTTACCATATCTAGTTGATCATGTAAGTAAGGTTTATTCATTGGTGTCTTGATATAAAATTATTCTCGTGGATTTTTGCTAATTTATTTTTTTGTTTCAAAACATTGGATGCATATCTTTAAACTAATTATTACTTTGTTCAGGTCTCAGTTGTTGGATTTAGAGGAAGGTAAGCCATGGCAGCTCTCTGGCGAAACAAGTGATCATGACAGTAACTCTGGAAGAGTTTCAAGATTAGCGTTTGAAATTGAATGGACTAGAAGAATTAAAGAACCACCAGAATCTCATTATGACTTTCTTTATCAGAAGATAATCTTTAAGAAGTGGATTTTTCTAATAGCGTCTGTGATTGCAGTTTCATCTGATCCTTTGTTCTTCTACATTCCTATAATCAATGATGACAAGAAGTGCCTTCGATTGGACAAGAAGCTGGGGACTGTGGCTATTTCTCTTTGTTCCTTCTTGGATTTTTTTCACATAATCTATATTATTTTCCAATTCCGTACTGATTCTTTTTCTCCTGGTTTGGAATATCCACGACGTAATTTAATTGAAACTCATCGGAAAAATGCAAGGAATTATTTGCTGCATTTTTTTCGCAATTGACATTCTCTCCATCCTTCCACTTCCACAGGCAAGGCTTCCCCTTACATCTAAATGTTGTTTCCATGCAGATGTAGCCATAATCATTTTATAATTTTTTTTCATATTATTCTAGGTAAATTTTCTTATATATTTAAACTAGTCATAGATCATACATTCAAACTTTTTTTATTTTTATGGTTATATTAATGTTGTGCTGCATATGTTATTTGATTCTGCAGGTGGTGATTTTAATCATAATTCCAATGACAAGGGGCTCGAAAGTTTTAAATGCAATGAAGTGGTTAAGATTTTTTGTTATTATCCAATATGTTCCAAGGTTATTTCGGATCTATTCATTGTTTACAAAAGTTACAAGGACTTCAAGAAAACTTGATGAAGCTACATTCACCAAAGCTGCGTTCAATCTTCTGCTCTACATGATTGCAAGTCATGTAAGTTGTATTTTCAACTTAAATTAGGTTTCCAAATGCTTTATTAAGTTTTTCTTTGGATGCAGAACTTGAATACCTATATATGTGGGGAATCATTGACTGATTTCTTAAAAATACTCTACTCGCAATGTGGGATCTTGGTTGACAGTATGAATGAGTGACAAACACAATTTGGGAAACAACTCTTTTTTAAATGATTTTCGCCCTACCAAAATGAGAAATACAGATATCTTTTTTAAATCTGTGGAGGTGACAGATTTTCCTCAGAAGTTCTTACATTGCTTTCTGTGGGGGCTGCAAAATCTGAGGTTTGTGGTTCAGGCATATCACCCTTTCTTATTTCTTGCATTCTTAATAGGGATGGTGAAATTTCCGTTCTATTTCCCTCGCTCTCTTCCCCTGTATGTCACATATATATCAACTACTCGAACTATTTTCTTAGGTTAATGTTGTTGTATATATGATCATTGCGTTCAGTTTCTTGCAGTTGTTTTGGTCAAACTCTCCAAACAAGTTCCTATGTTTGGGAAAACTTCTTTGCTATTGTGATCACCATCTCTGGGGTGGTATCCTTTCTCTATCTCATTGGAAATATACAGGTTGATATACGCTTTTCTGTTTGTTATCTCTCAATATACGTTTCAATATGCTTAGGATAAAACACAGTAAATTTTAATTTCTATGAATATATATATATATATGAACTGTGCTTGGTGTGAAGTAGATATATCTGCAGTCCAAAACTATAAGATCAGAGGAGATGACACTGAAGGGACAAGAGATAGAGCAGTGGATGGGTTTTAGAAAGCTCTCCAAGAATCTCCAATGGAAGGTTACGAGATATCGACAACACGTGTGGCGAGAAACCAGAGGTGTTGATGTAGAAAATTTGCTTAACAGTCTTCCCAAGGACCTCAAAAAGGACATAAAGCGAGAACTAGGCTTAGAACTGCTCATGAATGTAAGTTTCTTTGTCATTTCATAATTGCTCACCTGTGAACCAAGATAGTTTTAATCTTCCATTTATTGATTACTTTCTCCCTTCCTGTTATTGATTACTTTCTCCTTATCAATTGACAAAGTTATATAACGAAGGGAACTGATAAAAATGAAAGTACTAATTTTTTCTCTTAACAAACAACAATAGCGAGAATTTATAAGGAATGTACACTAGAAATACTTTTCAGAAAGCTTTTGAAAAATGAAAAAATTTGAGGAAATTGAAGTGAGCCCAGAAATTAAACTTCATTCTCAGTGTTGAAACTATCAACTAAAATTTCGTTGGATTGGTTTGGTTTTATTTGTTTTGGACGAGCTCATCGATTTGGTTTGGTTTGATTTGCTAACTGAACCAACTTAATGTATGCCTAAATTAATTATATAAGTGTTCGAAAATTGCGTGATTGTGTGCGGATATCCCTGCCCTGGAGTTAGTGTAATATTGGTCATTATTTGACTGGAATTTTCTCGTTAATCATTATGTCTTAAACTTCTTGTTACTCATATTTTCTTGGATGTGTTTAAGGTGGCAATGTTTCAAAAATTGGACGCACAAATTCTGGATGAGATATGTAGTTATCTCAAACCATTGCTGTACACAGGGGACAACTAAATTGTGCGGGAAGGTGACCAACTTGATGGAATGATCTTTGTCATGCGAGGCAAGCTATGGAGTGCGACGAGCAATTGTGGAAGAACAAGTTTTTGTGATGTTAAGTATCTCCAGGCAGGTGACTACTGCAGAGAAGAACTTCTTTTGTGGGCTCTTCATCCTCAGTCCTCAACCAATTTCCCCATCTCAACTAGAACTGTTAGAGCCCTTAGTGATGTTGAAGCATTTGCTCTAGTGGCTATTGATTTGAAGTTTCTAGCTTCTAAACTTATTAGTGGGCTTACCAGTAAGCAACTCTCCAGTACTCTCAGGTTTTGCTCGCCGCAGTGGAATAGTTGGGCAGCTATTTTAATATAAGTAGCTTGGCTTCGCTATAAGAGAAGGAAGCAAGAAGAATTTCAGCATGCAGAAGAGAATAGGTTGCAAAATGAATGGATTGAGGCATGTGGAATTTCATCAAGTTTAGGTGCCGCCATTTATCCATCACGATTTGCCAAAAATGCAGTGCTTTCCGCACGTCATAGAGGTAATCCAAGGATAACGGAGGGAATACCAATACCAGCAATGATGCTTCTGAAGCTAATTGAAAATATTGCAACATTGCAACAAATTAATGGAAATGATCAAGTATGATATTGTCATTTCAGAACTGTTGAAAGGCTCAATTTTATTGGGTGTAAGAAGTCCTGTTGAATGACATGTCTAAGGAGCTGAAAACATGGAATTGAAGTTGTCAAAGTTCTGTTAGGCTTGATCTAGTCTTCAGCTAATTTTTAGGAAATTTCTGTTATGTAACGCACAGCAGATTTGGCTGCATTTTTTTTTTTTTTTATGCTTTTTCTGTTTTAAATAAGTTGTATAAATAAGTGCTTTGAAAATCAATAAAAGTATAAAGAAGTCTCAAAATAAGTGTGTTTTTCACTACTTTTGCACTATAAATTTGTCAAAAACAACAAATTTGCATTAAAACATAAGTTCTAGAGAGACCTGTGAGGTTGAGTGAGCTTAATCACTTACCTTAAACACTCACCATTTGCCCTATTCAAAACACAAAAGCCTATAACCAACTCAGGATGAGTTCAGAAGCTTCATCGAATACAATAGCACCTCTAGTATTTGATGGAATGAATTATAAAGTGTGGGCTGTTCGAATGGAAGCCTACTTTGATGCTAATGATAAGTGGGAAGCCATTGAAAATAAGTACGAAGTTCCTCATTTGCTTGACAATCTAACTATGGCTTAAATAAAAAGTCACAAGGAGATGAGGCAAAGGAAATCAAAGGCAAAAGCTAGTTTATTTATAGTTGTTTCATCCACAATTTTCACTAGAATCATGATATTGAAAACAGCAAATGAAATTTGGGACTTCTTAAAGAATGAGTATGAAGGAAATAAATGAGTCAAAGGCATGCGAGTTCTGAATTTGATCATTGAATTCGAGATGCAAAGAATGAAAGAATCAGAAACAATCAAGGATTACTTTAACTGACTCCTTGACATTGTTAACAAAGTAAAGTTTTTTGGTACTGATTTTTCTGATTCTAGAATAGTTCAAAAAATCATTATTACAGTTCCTGAAAAGTTTGAGGCTACAATATCATCTCTAAAAAACTCAAAAGATGTGTCAAGTATTACCTTGGCAGAAATACTGAATACATTACAGGCTCAGGAACAAAGGAGATTTTTTAGGCAAGAAGGATATGTGAAAGGTGTATTTCAAGCTATATCACAAGACAATATGTACAAGATAAAGAAGCAAAGCAAAGCAATAACACTACATTTCCACTATGTCCTTACTGCAAAAAATCCAATCATCCACAAAAAAGGTGTTAGTAGAGGCCAAATATAAAATGTCACCAGTGTGGTCAATTAGGGTACGTGAAAAGAATATACAATTCTCAATAGCAACAAGGAGAAGCCAAGACTGCTATTGAACAACCTCAAGAGGAGCAACTGTTTGTGGCATCATGCTTTGCTACCAGTAGCTCAATAGAAAGCTGGCTTATAGATAGTGCTTGTATAAGCTACATGACTTATGATTAAGAGCTTTTTAGAGAGTTTGACAAAACTGCCATTTCTAAAGTTAGAATTGGAAATGGAACATATCTTGCAGTAAAAGACAAATGAACAGTAGCAATCGAAAGTCATACAAGTTTGAAATTAATTTCTAATGTCTTATATGTTCCTGAAATTAATCAAAACCTTTTAAGTATTGATCAACTACTTGAAAAAGGATATAGGGTGTTGTTTAAGGACAATCATTGCTTGATTACTGATGCACAAGGCAAAGAGGTGTTTAAAGTCCAAATGAAAGGTAAAAGCTTTACCTTGAATATGATGGAAGAAGAAGAATCTACAGTACATAAAGAAAACAATAATACAAAGCTTTGACATAAGAGATCGGGGCACTTTCATCACAAGGCCTTACTTTTTATGAAGAAGAACAATCTTGGGGAAAGCTTGCTTGTATTAGAGGAGGAACTTCCTACTTGTACAGCTTGTTATATAGGAAGTTGACAAGGCTCCCATTTCCACAAAACAAGGCCTAGAGGGCAACACAGAAACTGCAGTTAGTACACACAGAGTGGAAAGACCTAAGAAAACACCATCATTGAATGGCAATAAGTTTTACATTGCTTTCATTGATGATTATACAAGAATGTGCTGGATTTATTTTATGAAATTTAAATCTGAAGTTGCTGACATCTTCTGGAATTTTAAAGCTTGGATGGAAAATCAAAGTAGATGCAAAATGCAGGTGATCAGATCTGATAATGAAACTGAATACACCTCAGAAAAATTTAACAAGTTCTATGAGAATGCATGCATTGAGCACCAGCTGACAGCACCTTATACCCCTCAACATAATGAGGTGGTTGAAAGGAAAAACAAAACACTTATGGAGATGACAAGGTGTTTTCTGCATAACAAAGGGCTACCTAAGAAATTATCAGCCGAGGCTACAAACACAGCAATTTTTCTGCTGAACAAATTGTCAACAAAGGCTTTGCAACAAATGACTACATTTAAAGCATGGCATGGCTATAAACCCAGGCTGAAAAATTTAAAAACATTTGGTTGCCTTTGTTTCTCTTATATTCCTCAAGTTAAGAGAGGCAAATTGGATAAGAAGGCATAACCTGAGATCTTTGTAGGCTACAGTTCAATTTCAAAAGCCTACGGGATTTATCTTCCACAAAACAACAAAGTAATTATTAGCAGGGATGTCCAATTCTTCGAGTCAGATAGCTGGAGCTGGGAGAATGATATGAAGCTTAAGTTCCAGGAGGAAAATGATGATATTGATGATAAACCTATCAGGGAAACCAAGTCACTCTCTGACATTTATCAGAGGTGCAATGTTGCTATAATAGAGCCTACAAGATATAAAGAAGCTGCAACAGATCAAAGAGGGCTGGCTACACTGAAAAAGGAGCTTGAGATGATAGAGAAAAATCAAACTTGGATCCTAGTGGATAGATCTACACACAAAAAAGTAATAGGAGTTAAGTAGGTTTATAAAACCAAACTCAATCCTAATGATTCTGTAAACAAACACAAGGCAAGGTTGGTCGTTAAAGGATATGCTCAGATGTTTGAGGTGGATTTCTTTGAAACTTTTGCCCCAGTCGCTAGATTGGATACCATAAGAATGTTGTTAGCCTTTGCTACTCAAAAGAACTGGAATGTACACTAGATAAATGTCAAATCTGCCTTTTTGAATGGATATTTGGAGGAAGAAATTTTTGTGGAGCAGTCTGAAGGGTTTGCTATTCAAGGAAAAGAGGAGAAAGTATATGTGCAGAAAAAGACCCTGTATGGTTTAAAGTAGACACCAAGGGCCTGGTACAGTATGATTGATGCACATTTGTTAGAATTTGGCTTTACAAAAGACCTAAGTGAATTACTCTCTATCTCAAGAAGATTAGTGATGAAATACTTGTGGTATCTCTATATGTTGATGATTTACTTGTGACAGAAAGTAGTATGGAGCAGATTGACACTTTTAAAAGGGAAATGAATGATGTTTTTGAAATGACTGATCTTGGGAAGATGACATTTTTCCTTGGCATGGAAGTTCAACAAAAGCATAATGAGATCTTCATATGTCAGCATAAATATGCCAAGGAGATTCTTAAAAAATTAAACATGGAAGAGTGCAAGCCAGTTGCAACCCCAATGAATCAAAAGGAGAAGTTTTGCAAAGAAGATAGAGCTATAAAGGTTGATGAAAGACTTTACAGAACCTTAATAGGCTACTTGATGTACCTGACTACAACCAGACTAGATATTATGAATGCTGTAAGTCTACTATCAAGGTACATGCATTGTGCTAGTGAAATTTCACGCTCCATATTTATTTTGATAGCAATTAGGTTGATTGTGTTGATGACATGAGAAGTACTTCGGGTTATTATTTTAGCTTTGGTTCTGCTATTTTCTCATGGTGTTATAAAAAGCAAGAAATCATAGCTCAATCAACAACAAAAGTGGAATATGTAGCTACTGTTGCTGCTGTAAATCAAGCTCTTTGGATTAGAAAATTGATGGCAGACCTACATATGGAGCAAAAGGAAAACACACAAATACTTGTAGACAACCAACTTCCAATTTCAATTGCTAATAATTCAGTGTTTCATGACAAAACAAAACACTTGAAATTGAAACTCTATTTCCTAATAGAGGTACAAATAGAAGGAGAAATACATGATCTACTGCAAAATAGAAAATCAAAATGCTGACATCCTAACTAAGGCACTTCCCAAAGTTAGTTATGAGTTCTTGAGGCAAAGGCTTGGAGTCTACAGCTCTAAAGCCAAGGAGGAGTGTTGAATGACATGTCTAAGGAGTTGCTAACATGGAATTGAAGTTGTCAGAGTTCTGTTAGGCTTGATCTAGTCTTTAGTTAATTTTTAGGAAATTTCTATTATGTAACGTGCAGTAAATTTGGCTGCATTTTTTTTTATGCTTTTTCTGTTTTAAATAAGTTGTATAAATAAGTGCTTTAATGATCAATATAAGTACAAAGAAGTCTCAACATAAGTGTCTTTTTCACTACTTTTGCACTATATTTCTGTCAAAAACAACAAGTCCGTATATTATTATCTTTGTTTTTTATAAGCAAAAATAGAGCGCTATGGATGACCGTTTTGCCAGTTGTTTTAGGTAAATGATCATGGGTTGTGTATAAAAAATTAAATTATTGTTTTGCATATATTTATTGGAAAGAGAATATAAATAGAGGTGCCATAATTTTTAATTTGAAGTTGCCAAATAAAATTATTTACTGTTATAGTGTAAAATTGTTTTACAATATTTATATGCAACAAGAGGCGCGGAGTTTTTGTTCGCAATGACCTCCTTTTTGTTTACAATATTTGCCAACGGTTACGCGAACCTACTTCTTGTTTACACTAGCTACAATAGTTTCAGGGACACTTGCTGAAGCTACATTGGCCATTGTTGCCTTCAATCAATTTCTTTACACGCACGGAGGTCATGTAAGTTTTCTGATAAAGTTAATAGAGCTAGTTAGTTTTCTGTATTTGCTTAATTGCTAAGGAATGCTATTGTAAGATTGTTTTAGTGTAAGATTAGATGAGTCTTCTAGATTCTTTCAATGATTGTATAAATATCAATAGATTCGCTTGTAATTAGTTAGATCGAAATTATCAATGTAGCATAATACTCTGTTTTCTCAAAGATTTTCTTGCCAAACAAACAATTTTTCCGGATTTCAACTTGGTATCAGAGCATCAAAATGGCCTCTGCCGATCTACCATTTTCTGCCACTTCTTCTAACACCTCATTTTCTTTTGTTGTTCCAATCAAACTCTATGGAACAATCCACTTGGCCTGGAAATCGCAAGTTCTGCCTTCGATTAGGGGAAATGAACTTGGAAGCTTCATAAATGAAGATCAATTCTGTCCTCCACGATTCCGATCTTGTGGAAATGAAGGTAGTCCAGAATTCATTGTGGAAACGGCAATATCAACTTCTTCTTGGTTGGCTGATGTCTTTGATGAGTGTAGCAATCATTAGTCTTGTAATTGGCAGTAAAACCTCTCGTAAAGTTTGTGGAAAGCTCTTGCTAAGCAAATTTGGGTATCAGTCCAAAGCCAAAGCACTTCAGCTTGGGTTTCAGCTTCAAACAGCAAAGAAGGAAGGTTTGTGCATACAAGATACTTCTCCTTGTTACCAAGTGATTAGGTCCTCCCCTGGCATATCGAACCATTTTGCAATACCTTTTACCGTTTTTCTACGTGCATTCTCAAATAACCTATGTTAGAGTTAATACTATTCTTTGGGATTTTATCTACTACTCAAATTTGTCAAGAAAGCTTCGTGGAGGGTGGCTGGCCACAGGCAGGGTCCCTCCAGGTTCTACTGTAACTCCACATATGATTTTGTGGTATTCGAGCAAGCTTTAACAAAGATGTTGTGTTAAAATCTACCCTCATAAATGTATTACATCCATATTTGGTATTTGTGTTTGTCCCACGGTTTGATGAGAGAAATTGTAAGTTTAGAAATAGCTACTTAAATTTGGACATGAAGATCATCTTATCTGGTACACCATGCATTTAACTTCTCTTGACCATGTAACCTTGTATATATGACAACCAAGTTTTAGCTTATCCGGTAACGATCTTTCTTAAACAATTTGGAATAATAATGATGGTTAATCGTTCGGGTGGTGACATTTTCTCTGTTTCCTTATTTTCAGACTTTGTGTGCATAGGTCAAAGTAATTTAATTTTACATGCTTCAAATGGTGCACAGTAAAATTAATTTCTATGAACCACATGCTTCCTCTAAACCAGACGTATTTGAAGTCTGAAACTGCAAAATCAGAGGAGGTTAGACTGAAGGAACGAGAGATAAGAGTAGTGGATGTCCTCCTGGATGTTCTCCGAGAAACTCCAAAGAGAGGTCAAGAAATACCAGCCACATGAATGGCAACAAATGAAAGATGTCGATCAAGAAAATTTGCTCAATAATCTTCCTAAGGACATCAGTAAGACCATAAGCAAGAACTGTGCTTAAAGCTGCTCAAGAAAGTGAGTTTCTTTGTCTCTATAGAATTGCTCACTTATATGCCATGTAGTAGCAAACATACATTTACAGGGAAAACTTAGATGTAATTGAACAGAATATGATATTGAATGTCATCTTATTCTTATTATTGAATGCATGTCAAGGTAGGAGAACCTGAAAATTGAGTGAAGCTATGTTGGTGGCACTGTGTGATTATGTCAAGCCGGTTTCCTAATTGGCGCGCACTCACATTATCCGGGAGGGTGATCCAATCTATGTGATGCTCTTTGTGATGCAAGGCAAGCTCAAAGAGATGGTGAATTCTGTGGACAAGAACTTGTAGCTTGGTTTCAGTCTGATCCCTACTCTTCTAACTTCCCTATCAATAAATAGACAAAGAAACATTATAGATTAGGATATAAATTCTTCTTGAGAAAGGAACCATAAACTCCAATACAAATAGGTTTATCTAGCTCAGTGCCAAATAATTAATTCAATTTAATTTTGTGAGCTAAATGAGATTTCCGAGACTTAAATGATCTCTGTGCATACTTCAGCTGTAAGCTTAGCTTATCGGTAAGGGTTAGAGCGTTCCTTCTATGATGCAAAATCCTTTTGAAGCGCCAGAATGATTGTATAAGATGAGCTGCCCGAGAGTCCCTTCTATTGAGTACTAATGATACACATCGTTTCAAGTCATTGGCCATTAGAGCAAAGGCTTCAACTTTAGTAACCGCTTGAATGTTTGTGGGAGATTTAGGGAAGTTGCCCGAGGGTTCGTTCTTAGCCCAATCGATAAGTTGTTCTCCGCAGAAGCCACCTTCTTCCACGTATTTCTCTCCATTGTTATTACCTTCCCTCCTGGTGGTAAAGGTCCAAAGTTTACCTTTTATCACAAAGAGCATCTCATAAATTTCTTCGTTCTCCCGTACAATATGAGTACGCTCAGTAAAGGTGACTGGTTTCAGACAATCACAAAGGTCTTCCAAGAACATTTCACTCCACTGTGCAAACTCTGATACCTTGATATACATACAAGAATGGGAATTATTTAGAATGAGAGTACAAGCCTCATAATTGAAAAGGTAATCGATGATTATTAGAGCAGTACTCGAACTTCATGGATGAGCAATTATTCTACAGAGAAATAGGAACTCACTTTCTTGAGCAGTTCTAAGCCGATTTCGTGTTTTATTTTCGTTCCAATGTCCTCAGGAAGATCATTGACCAAATTATCTACATCAACACGTTTGGTTTCTCGCCATTTTCGTCGCTTTTATTCCCTTATCTGCCTTTGGACGTCCTTAGAGAGATTGTCACAGTGAGTCCACTGCATTACCTCCTGCCACTGCAGTCTAATCCTCTGTGATCTTGCGGTGTCAGACTGCAGATATCCATTTCACATGAACTATGTATGTAAGATAGATTGTGACTTCAATGTTAAAACGTAAAAAAGTGAATCAAGAGAGAAGAATGTCAACCTGCATCTTTGCAATTAAAAAGACAAACAGCACTACGCCATAGTTGGTCATGCAAATTGCAAAAATGTTTTCCCAGATATCGGTACTTGTTTGGAGGTTCTGACCAAAAGCACTGCAAAAAAGTTCAAAATAGCAAAGTTCATAACATGATCATCCAACCCAGATAAAGAAATTATCTTTTATGCACAAACCTGACGTTTTGCAGGCCCCATTGTAAACAATGTAACAATTTCTTGGGTAAATACGTCACCTCCACGATACCAGACTGAAGAGCATCATTAAATAATCCAAAATTATAGTTTGTTGTATTTCCTGTCTTTATAGGGCAAACATCCTTTAGAAAATTGTAGTCTCTTAAACTGTCATCACAATAAAAAGAACTGTGACCGCATCCAGTATGATTTATGCAGGCTTTCTTCCAGCATCCAGTCGCTTTTGCTATGGCATAAAAATACCATAAGGCTCCAAATACCTAAAGGACCAGCAACTCTCTTTATCAGAAAAGACGTGGAGAGTTAAGAAGTAATTGTATATCCACAATTCCACTTATCAAATATGCTTCTTTGAATGACAGAATGGTAGATTTAACTTACATGACCCCCATGCATATAAAGAAGAAGATTGAAGGCAACAATGGCCCATGTTGCTTCAGCAAGTATCCCTGAAACCCCTGTAGCTTGTGTAAGCAAGAAGTAGGTTCGAATAACCCTTAGCAAATATTGTAGCAAAAAGAATGTCATTGCGAACAAAAATTTTGTTCCTCTGATCCTTTGAAATTGCACCATCACCTGGGCAGTTTGGAATTCTATTAAGTTACACGGAAATTAAAAAAACGCCGCATAATGTTTCATATGAACAAATATAATTAATTTCATGAATCAGAATAAGTTTAAGGCGCTATCTCAATGATTTGCTTTTGACAGAATCTCTTCTGGATTCTCTCTTCTTCTTTCTTGATCGTATAAGTATAATTATAGAAGAAAATCGTTCTGTTTTATTTCTATCCTTTATTGTATCTCATTGCATATATATTATATACAAGATATTTAACTTTTAACCCTTTACCACTTCGGTAGCTTGAAAGTGCTCTGACAGAATCTTTAGACTTCGTCGGCATTGAAGTGGGGTGGTTTTTAAGTTACAATTACTTTAGAACGAAAGCAATAGAGGTTAAATTAATTGAAAAATAGATAAATTTCACTAAAAGTTTTTCATCTTTACTTTTAAAATACAGTAGAAACACCACAATCCGAAATAAAGTTTAATGTTTTGCTTGGCTTGTTCGTTTTTACAACTAATTTAAGTGATTATGGTTTGTTAGAGTTAGTTAAAATTCAGCTTTAACGTTCTTTAGCAAAAACAGTTTAGTTAGTTAGAGAAGTTGGCAGTTA
>JAXCLQ010000015.1:12715828-12730707 GCA_035584115.1 Cedrela odorata
GCCTAAGACTCGTTATCATAAAGTACAAGCTTAAGGTAAAGAGCGTGCTATGCACGTGCTTTTTAATAGCGTAGATAAACCGGTAACCTAGAAGTGTATCTTTATGAAGGTGAAACAACGACCGCAACCGCTTTTTCGTTTTGTCCTCAGCTGTTTTGAGTTGAAACAACTTGTTAACCGGTCATTCCGGTAACAGCGACCGTCATAGATTATTACAACTAATAATCTAGAATTAATCAATTAAAAAAAAAAACCCTTTTTAAACAGTTACAGGTTTACCATCGGAGGAAGAAGAAGAACTGTGCATGATAAATATCACCGGAAAAATCAAGAACATGCACGAAGGGAGACGTAACGTGAAAAGAAAACATTAGCAATAATGAAAAAGAAAAATCAAAATCATGGGTTGATCATATTGACAATATGTTATATTAATTAAAGCAAGAGAAATAAAAGAAAGCAAATAGACATTGAAAGAAAGAATGAAAACAAAAGGGCTTACCAAATATAATGGTAATAGTCGTGGAGAATTCTCGAGGGCTTCAAAGAGAAAAGGAAAATGAGAGAAAGCTCCAAAGAGTAAATGGAGAGAGAGAGAGAGAGAGAATAGAGGTAGGAAATATGTAAAGGAGGTGGGGGTTTATTTATAGGATAGAAGAGGGTTTTGGGGGGGATTTTGGAAGTTTGTGAAATGGTCTTGTTTGTTTTGTTACGATCCCCCCACAGCATTAATAACCTTTTGCTTTGACAATTACCATGAGTTTTCTCCACTATGTGCAATGACAAAAACAACCCTAATTAATTAATTGATTAGTATGTGTACGTAAACTAGAAGATTTAGGGGAAACACCAATAACTTATAATACTTTTGATTATATCATTGTCTCATAGAATCTATAAATGTATGCTAGTCTAGTCTATTCCCTTTTGATTCTTTCACAAATTTTATCTCAAAAGATGCAAGATTTGTTGTTTTGAAATTATATATGTAAAACGTGATACATTAATGTTTAGTTAATGTATATTAGTGTATGTTTAACTAATAATTTTTTTTTTGACAAAAACAGACATAACCCTTAAAATTCGAGATTTTATTAATTTTTTTTACTATAAATCTTATAGTATCATATTTATAAGCACGTTTCGAATATTTGTTTAACCTTTTAAAAGATATTCGATCGAAAACTTCATCTATAATAGTTATTAATTTAATTTTAATAGTATTAAATTGGTAAAAAGTTTGTTCTTAATAGGCTTATGCCACTATATGATTACACACAAGAGTAAAGATTAACTACACATCAATTATTTAATTAATAGCTTCTTTATATATTTGGATATTGAAAATGTCATATGGTGAGGGAGGAAAGGGAATTCAAAAGGTAAAACCAAAGTTGATTTTACCCATCTAAACATTAATATAAGATAATATCATAGGTTAATTGTACAATATATATATATATATGTATGTATGGAAGACTATAGTTACTATTTATTATATAATAAGTTAATGTGAATGTGAAAGTAATAGCTTATATGAATTTATTACCATCGATCGTTGATCTTCGCCACAAATTTAACATATTTTATTCGATACCATCAATCAATCTTTGATACCTGTCAAAGAAACAAAGGTTTAAAATCAAAACATTGCGGATCATTCTTGTATAAAATCTAGTAAACATATGGTGGAGATATAAGTAAATGAGAATCGATGGAAAAAGCTGTGCAAGCCAAACAAAAGAGGGTGAAACATATCACATCTTTTCTGATTCTGTCAAATGAATTCACGTGTTGTTGTTACAAATTTCTGCTTTTACTTACTCTTGTTTACTTTTTTTCAAATTTCGTACACGATAAAGTTGCCGTCTTATTTTTATTAAAATTTTTGTTATATATTTTGATAGAGTTTAATATTATTATTTGAGTCATTATTTATTAATTTAAACTTTTAAGTCAAGTGATAACTTAACATGTATCGTAATCAAATTCACCAAATTAACTTGAAATCTCACATGTTTTGTATTCACAATGACCTAAACATCCCTATTGGGGAGGTTTCAATTTTAGGGAGCAAATGTGTCTTGGATTCAAGGGAACATGAAGAGAATCACGACTAATAACCGTCCAAAAAAGTTACTATAAAATAAATAAAAGAAATGGAAAAAAAGACAAGAATTTGGAAGGTCTAAAAGGAGAAGTGGTCATCGATAGTTTTCTCTTTAAGTAAAATTCAGTTCCTTGAATTTGCCCAAGGAATCAATTGCCATGAAACTTCCTCTTAGTATACTTTATTTTTTTTTTTTAAATAAATAAATTTGCCTGGTCTTCTGGCTTTCTGCCATTAATAAATAAGAGATTGCTCACAAGATTCTCCGTCTCATGTTGACAACTCTTCTTGCAAGATGTCTTGAACGAAGACACACAGAAATTGGTACCAAAACTTTGCATAAAGACTACATTTAATTATATGCTTCAGTGTATTATTTATGGTTTAATTAATCATTGATGAAAACTACATAATTGAGCTACAATATATATATATATATATGTGTGTGTGTGTGTGTGTGTGTTTATTATATCAACTTAATTAAGGTGGGTGATAACGACAATGATGGGGGGTTTTATTAAGAAAAATAAATCCTGCAATATATAAAATTCCAAGTAAAAATATGACAAATGACATTAAACTGTTGTCCAATACAAATTTTCAATTGAAATATTTTCAAACTGGAGTCTGAAGGTAGAAAAGTTGACTCAAAATAGGAGAAAGATAAAGGAAAATATAGATATTTTGACAACTAACATTCCAAGTTGAGTGATTCAATTAATCTCATTAATTTCTTCAGAGTAGTTCAGGAAACTGCCATTGGGTCACCCTTTATTAGGTGAGTATATGGAACGAACAGGAAAAGTTATGCTTAATTTCTTTGCATTTATGGTGTTATATATATATATATATATATATAAAGATAGCTAAAGTTCAAAAATTACATTGGGAAGACAAACCTCTTTAATTAAAATTTATCAAATAACTTAAAAAATTTAATAAATAATTAAATTTAGTGCAATTTAAACTATTTTTTATACTAAATTTTGTAAGTCAGTCAATATATTGGTAAAATTTAGGAGAAGAATGTTAGATATTGTAAACCTCGTTATTCGGATATAGAGGTAAGAATATAGGGGTAAGATGATCATTTCATAAGATTTATTATTCCATGTGCATTGTACAAGAAAAATTAACACAGTAACGGAGCTTAGGTGAATTTAAATTTAAGTGTAATAATGAGAATACAATTAAATTAAAAATATAATTTAAAAATTTTCATAAGTTAGGTTTTGCATATTGCCCTACACTAAAGTATTTGACGATTTCGCTAATCGGCTAGCAAGCAGGGTCAATAGGCAGCACCCTTGTGAGGGATCGGGGGCGGAACCCCCGAAAAGGTAAACGAAAATAGTGTTTAAGAATAAAAAGAAAATATTAAAATATGTTATGAATATGAAATATCGATATATAGAGTTGAGAGTATCGATATTTTGTTCAAATATATCGATACATTAAGGAAACAAGTCGATACTTGATGAACGGATCGATACTTACGAAAAGATGATTGATACTTTGCAAAACAAAGACTTAAGAATGAATTACAAGTCAGCCAAATCGATACTTATAGAGAAAATATCAATACATTTTGAAACAGAGAGTTCGAAATTAATTACTTGTTAAACCAAATCGATATCTTCAATAAAAGTATCGATACATAAAGGCAAGTGTATCGATATTCGAGATCGGAAGAATTATAGAACTAAAATTTTAAGGAACGGATTGATACCTAGACCAAAGGTATCGATACTCATGCCAAATGTATCGATATTCAATTTAAAAATATCGATATTTTACACAAATTGGACAAAATTAGATGGATAAATTGATCATTTCACTTTCATTTATAAATACTCACCAGGGGGGACGTCCCCAATATTTTCTTCATTCTCCATTTCCCTCTCTCGCTCACTAAAACACTCACTTTTCTCTCTCTCTTGATTTCTTACGGATCTTAGCAAATCTTGTGGGTTTTTTTTCGCTCAAGTTTGGTTGTCAAGTTATCAAACCACCTATTTTCAACAATTTGATACTGAATTTGGCTTGAAACAATAAGGAGAGGCAGTGAACACGTTAGGATTTCGAATTGAAATGAGATTTTCTGATTTAAAGGACAATATGAAGCTTATGAAAACATTTACAGGTTAAAGATAAGCCTATAAACTTATTCTAAGTTCAAGTTAACGGATTTAAGCATGTTTGAGTATTAAGATTCACTGTTTACCAGAGGATTTCCAATTAAATTCGCATAAGAAAAGTAGATTGAGTTAATTAGAGTTATTAGAATTTTATATAATGTTAAGTAAGCATTAAATATCACTTGGAATGCATATAATCATGTTAGATTATAATGTGGAATTTGGAATAAATACGACCATGAGATTCCGTTGTTGAGAATCGGTTAAATGGTCATCGTTAGAAAGTCTCGTAGAGTTACATGTGCAAACTAAGGAAATTGAGATATAAATGTGTAATATATGAGTCGAGCACTCGAAAGACAGGCATACTAGACGTAAGGAATAGTATTGGGAGAGGATACCCTTCTGTTTAAGTGAGTGAATTTTAAACTTATTTTTATGCTTTTGAACTATTTTATGAACTTACTATTTTAAAAAATAGATATACATTATTGATTTGAAATACAAGTGATGGCCTGTTTATTGATTTGAAATGTGAATGGTCAGGGGCCAAGATTGAGATTGAAATTGCATGCTTTATAATGATATTAAAAATGAAATGATTATAAATGTTTATGTATATAGGTTTGCTTGTGGCATTATATTAGTGATATAATTAAGAGGGCCAAGTATGTATGTGACTGTAGCTATAGGGTAGTAGCCTAAGGACGAATCTACGAGAGGCCACCTAGGTGAGTGTGCCGTAGGTGGGGTAGTTATAAGAGTAGATATGATGATTAGAAGTTGCCCACCTGTGAGATTGTCGAGAACAATCATGAGTGTCACCACATGACTGCTCAAGGTAAACGTCAATGGTGGGCAGATTTGAAAATGTGCATACTTTCCTTATATTAAAAAGAATATGTTTTAACAAATGAGTATTATTTTCTTTGTATAAAGCCCACTGACGGTCTCGAAGTTACCATGATCAATGTAACCATCGAAAATAGGAGTCAACCCAGTGATGTGATTAACATGCCATAGTTTTATTGAAATAAATTAATTTTCAGTGCATTTATAAATAGTTTTATTAAATTATATTTTTGTCCACTTACGAAGTATATACCCATATACTCACCACCCCTCACCTCTCAATTTTCAGGAGAACGAGATTAGGAAGAGTATTGTGCAGGTGTAGTGATTAGTAAATGGTGTAATGCCCTCAGGTACTATTGATATTCTCGACTTACAGACTTGGACAGATTAGTTCACTGGGTATATTTTATAAAACTATTTTATGTATGTAATTATGAGCAAAAACGATATAATTTGATAAGTATTTTACATGTATCTTAAATTAAATATATCTTTCATATGTGAACTTATTTGGAAACTGTCTCAGAGAGACAATAGTTATGTGATACATTTCATGAATTGTTTTGGAATATTTTTGAAATGCATGTAAATGAGTATACAGGGTACAGGTACCCAAGCAGCTTTACAAGCCTAAGAGACATGTTCAGGGATAAAAATGTATCTCGAGGGTCTGTAGCGGTTATCACGTGTGAACCCCATGGGCGGGGACGTGAAGGATATCCACCTCTCACTTCATTTAGATAAACCTCTTCATATTCCAAATGAGAGTCTGTAAGTCACCTCGCCATTCTAAAGTTTGCTAACAACGGCCACAGAAAGTTCAGAGTCTGAGCGAAAGTAAACTTTTTGAAAACCCTTGTTCTAAGAGAACCAGAGTCTATACCAAATACTCCAACACTTCGCAGCTAATGATGAACAAAATTACAGCGATGTAGAGAAAGCAACCCTTGAAATTCCAAGACTGTCATGTTTATGGGTGTTTAAAGTCAGTTTCGATTCCGGTTCCGGTTTTGCTCAGAACCAGAACCTACCCTAAATAATTAGATTCCTAAATTTTGGAACCAAACCTACCATATTTAACTGGATACCCTTTTTTTTCAGTTCCGGTTCTAAAACAAGGTACTTTATTTATCAATTATCTCAATTTCTCTAATTTTTAACTCCATAAAAAAAAACTTTAAAAAATAAAATTAATTAAATTAAATTATAAAATTATTATATACATGAAGAAAATATGAATGAATAAAAAAATAAAATAAATTATTAAAAAGAATTGATATACAACAAATTATTGAAAAAATATTGTATTATTACTCGAATTAATATTACACATCACTAAAAAAATAAATTTAATTTTTGTATGATGGTACAATTATATATCTAATAATATTATACTATGTATATATTTATTTATTATAATTGTTAACTCTTTTGATAATTTTAAAATAAATATATACACATCAAGATTTTATTAAATTATTATACAAATAATATGATAAATTAAGTTAAGTAAAATATTATAAACATATCAATTAATTTTTTATATATACAATTCAAAATACTCTTTTTAATAAATTATGTAATTTTATATATATAGTTCAATAATTAAGAATTTGTATTTAAATATAAAGTAAATTTTAATTAATTTGACTTAAAAAATAATTTTTTATTTATAAATTAAACTAGTTCTTCGATTCGGTTTGGGTTCTACAATTTTTGAAACCGGAACCTACCCTAAAAAAATCAGTTCTTGATTTTTTAGAATCGGAACTTACCCTAAATGAATCAGCTTTAGAACCAGAACCTATTTTTTTAGTTCGGTTCTTGACGGTTCCGAGTCAAATCGGAATCATTAATCACCCCTGATCACGCAAGATGCCCTTGTTGCACTCTTGCGTTTACGAAAATCAATTACCCTATCTACATTTAAAGTGACACATCTAGTGAGAGGGGTTGTCATGCTTGAGACATGTCAACACTAGCTTGCGAATCCACAAATTTAGATATCGAGTGTTGAGAAATGTGAATTGAATATTGAATACTGAGCAACGTGGATTGAGCGAGTATAGTTGATAACATTAGGCCTATTAAATGTTGGATCATATTAGGTTCCAAACAGCTTCGCACAATGGCAACACCATATATAAGGGTCAGTCGTATTTACTCGTCCAAAACCAATTAGTAAGTCTATAGCCACAACTCGGGGAGACCATTATGGCTTGAAATGTTTATTTTATTTACAATTTTAAGGGTATGACAGCTCAAACATATATTATGTCTCTTTCTACCACTTCTGTAATGTCTCAAAAATCTCTTTAGAGAGGGATGGTTAGATACCTCAAAAGGGCCTTAGCCATTAGTACTTTGGGGGCATTGTTGTATACTTTTCCACCCTTAAATAAATAAAATGTACTACTTGCATTGATTAGCCGATCTTATTTACTCATTGTCTTGATGTATAGTGATGTTTTTTTGTTCAATACTTGCACACTCATTGATTACTTGTATACTTATGACGTATTTTATCAATGTTACTTTGAATTGTGTTACAATACGATAGTTGTTTATTTTCGATTATTTTTTCCTGTCTATTTTTTTTGTTAACAACTAATCTACTTGAATTTGCTGTATGTAAACTTATTTAAACTAACAAATTAGTTTAAACGTTCTAATAAATACCATATGAATCTAAATTTTAATAAAAAAAAAATCGATAAGTGATATCATACCTGCTACAAAGTTACCCAAAAACCAGCAGACAAGAGATATGACCACCCATTATGAGAAAAGAGGACATATTGTGATGAATCAGCTGGGAAGATTTAAAAAGTCTCTACGAATTTATGGCGTTAAATTGACATAACCAGAAGGTTACTACTTTCTTTTATTTTTTCTGACAAACCATTTAATTTTGGTTTTTGCAAGGATCTTCCGTTATAAATACTTGGATGAATGACAGATTAGCAAAGCAAAGAATTTCGTGTGTTACCTTTGATTGTCACCCAGAATGAAGGTTTTTTTTTTTTTTTTTTTTGGAAATTTTTTAAATTAGTTATATTTATTTTTTATTTTATCAAAATAACTATTTTTATAGTTTATTTATTAAACAAATCAAAAAATATATATATTTATCGAATTTTATTTTTTTAATTTTGAATGGATTCCAAAATTTTGAAATTAACGAATAATAGCAATTTTTTTCAAATTTTTTCATATTCATACTCAAGTTTAGTTTATTTGGGTACTCATATGAAATTTTTTAATATATTTTATTATTATTCATAAATTTAAAAAGTTTGGGTTCCATTCTAAAATTCCCCTCTCACTCACTGACCGAAAGTGAGTTTGGAAAATTTCAAATGGCCGAATCGTAAACTATCTAATAGACCCTTAATTGTTTATAATTAACAAATAATTATTATATTATTTAATACTATATTGGTCCCTAATTAATAAACAAAATTATTGTACCAATACACAAGACTTTAAAATAATTTATTATTATTTAATAATTACACAATATAATGTTTCACTCAAAATTTTCTCTTTTTTTAGGTTCGGTTCCGAAATTGATCAGAATACGTTTACGGGTTATTTTTATCCAAATATATATTTTTTGACTTCTTTGATAAATAAATAATAAAAATATGGTAAAATAAAAAATAAAAGTGATTACTTTTAATAATTTTCCTTTTTCACTTTACAAGTAAAAACTTTTACTTTGAAGATTACCAAATGTTTTATCATGCATGAGTTTTGGAGTATTATCATGCATGAGTTTTGGAGTAGCTATATAAGAGAGGGCCTCGAGAAGAAAATTTCTGTTGAACTTTTGGAGTATTATCATGCATGAGTTTCTATAAAAGAACTTTCTGCTGTCCACAGATATACAATAACAAGAACAAAAAAATCAATGGATCTCTGGATACACACATGGCAAAAAGTAATAAAAAAACCACATTTCTACAATTGGCACGAGGCTTACAAAATAAAAAGAAGAAAAAAACTCATCTAATTTCAAGTATTCTTCAGCTGTCTCCACCTTCTAATTTCTAGCTTTTTTGGCATCATCCACCGCATCAGCATCCTCGGCTACTATGTACGAGGCCCTTGTCTCTTGTCATTGGTGCCATTCTCTACCGTCTTTCCTTCGCTGGCTTCCGAGGAACTGCCTATCACATCGTCTACCTCAATCTTTGGGGCATTCTGCAATCTCTCTTCGTCTACTTTCCCAGTATTCTCCACCAGTGGTTCATCGTTAGCTTCAGCAATTACCTGAAGAAGTTCAACAGGGGTAGCAGCAGGGTCTAACTCCCAACTTCCAGCAGGAGCATTATGAGCTTCTACGCCTGTAAGAAAACGACAGGGAACTTGATGAGAGAAGCGAAACATCTCTTCTTTAGGGATTCTCCGAACTTCCTTGGGGTTCATCTGCTTTTGAAACACTGTCCTGAAACCAGCAACTTTAACAAGTGGTTCAACAGATACACCTTGTTCCTCATTAAAGTCATCGAGCACCTCCACCATGTCATATTTATGTATCACTTTATCAGGAGTCTGCTCGTTCCAATCAGGAGACCAGTTTCTGTAAACAGCCCAGACATCTCCCTTACAAGGAAAAATTTGAACAACCCCACGTGCACCTTTCGTCCATTTAACCATGTGGGAGAAAGAATTTAAAGTTTGACTAATTTCATGCCTGCCAGTCCTGAAATCTCCACAAGTTTTGGAAAAACCAGAATCCACCCAGGGAATGGGGCCCAATTCACTGTTACTTCTCGAGTTAAGCCAACTGATCTTCATCTTAAATGGTTTCAAAGAGATCACCTTATGAACTCGAGCATAGTAACGAGGCATTCCATCATCATCATCATATGCAGCCCAGACCTGGTCATCTCCAAAGGAACTTTCAGTTCTATCGAAGTCAAAATTGTGAAAATCAGAATCTGGAACATTAATTGACAATGTAGCAGCTTCTTTTTCTGAATTTCCATCAGAATAGCCAGGATAAGAACCCTTGTTTCGGTTTTTACCGTTGGACCACTTATGCTTATTGAGATCATGGAAATCACCATTAACAACACTTTTCTGCTTCCTACTTTCTCTCTCTTTCATCTTCTCTTTCTCTCTGTCAGTAGTCTTGGCATCAGTTACTGAGCTCCAGTCTTGAAGTTTCTTACGAATTTCATACCGTGACTTGTCCACCAGCATGTTTCGAATCTCAAATAATGACAGTTCTCTCTCACTGTTGGGCTTGTTATTAGTACCAGAAAAACCATAGACATATTCTGCTTGATAACTGCCCTTTCTAAATTCAAATGCACTTCCTGAGCCGGCCCCATTTCCCATGGACATTTGATTCGCCATGTCAACTCCATTCCCATTCATACCATTGTCATAGGTTCTTCTCTTTTTCAAGGCTGCCGCCTGTGCTTCCTCGCGCTCTCTCTTCAATTTCTGCTGTGCCTGCTGAACCACATTTGCAGCTTGAGCAGCAGTGGAAGGTGATGTAACCTTGCTTTTAATACCGGCAACTGTAGAGAAAGAACCCCACTGAAGGTTTGTACTATTAGATGAGTTAAGACCGGCAGATACTCCAGAATTATAGACGTTACTATTTGCCACATGATGTCTTGAATCCTGATGCTGCTGGCGAGGAGACAAGTTGGCAGACTTGAGAGGATTTGGAGGCGGAGGCTTCTCTATAGCAAGAAAAGCCTCTTGGCAATTAGGGCACAGGAGAGTGTGATTCAGGTAAATCCTCAGATACTCATATTGTGTCTTGCATCTGTTGCAAATAGTCCAAAACGTACCGGGATTTTGATTAGAAGAAGGAACCGAGGTTGAACCTGTTCGGGTAGCATTGTTCCGACTCCTAGCATGCGAAGTAACATTTTTGGTAGAAGTATGAATCCCATTAGCACTAGATGATGCAAATGGAATCCCACTCTGAGTTGTATTTTTCTGCTGGACTCTTGGATTCAATCTCTCATTGTAAGCTAATCTCCTAGCCTTATCTGATAACAGGCTCCAGGCCTCTGAAACCAGCTTAAAAGCACCATCAGCACCTATAGCCTTGTTTTTATCAGGGTGAAGTGCCAGAGCAAGCTTTCGGTATTGTTTCCTCACTGTTTCATCATCTACCCACGGGTTTGTACTGAGTACAGCATACCAATCCACTTCACCATTAATCTTTTTCTCCGCAGAGATATAAACATCAATTGTTGTCAAGATATGGGAAATACCCTCAAGCCCAGGATATAAATTTTGAGCCTTCAAAGCAAATTTCTTTGCACCAGAGTAATCTTTTTCCGTAACCTTTCTCTCAGCAATTTCCTTAGCCCTGAATGCCTCATCTTTATTACACTCCATAAGCTCCTTAAGGGATATGAAACTTTATTTTTCCCCACCTAGCTATAACAGATACAAGCAAAACTTCAACCAAGCATCAGATTCAATAGTTTGCTGCCTGAACAAAAGGGAAATAGAACATCTAAATTAAAAACTGATTGTAAAACTCAAACAGTGTCAAATAAATAACATCATAACCTAGCAATATTACTAAAAACAACACAAATCCAACAGTATGTGGAATCCTTACTGTTAATTTATTACCCAAAAGAAACTAAGATATTTGATATAGCTAACATGTTTCTCTAATTAACTCAAGATTTGATACAAGCTCCTAACACTATTTCATTTAGCAGGGTTCCGGGTCTTCATCTAGACTAATGCCTGCTTTAGGTTATATAGAAGTTCTGTAGATGGGCACCTGAGAAAGTAAAACAGACCCAATCGTATACATATTAATTCCATCTAAATTCTTCTAAAGCTTCTTCAAAAGCAGGAAAAAGTAACAATCAGGGAATTCACCTAATCAAGCTCACTTACAAATCAAGCAATGAACATGAGTATGCATGGATGCTTGCCAAATGAGGTAGAATATGAGACAAATAATATTACAATTAGACACTTTTATTGTTCATTTTCACTATTAACACCAATTTCAGTTGCCACTTGGTTTTTCTGAAAAATGTCTAGCAACAAAAGACACATAATTAGGTTTCAACTCTTTTCCTCCCTACATAGAATAAAATTCGTTTTGCCACAAGCATTAGAATACCGTGTAGCTCACTAACAATCAAAAACTATGCCATGTATTAAAATTTCTAGAAAATCAACCTTAAATAATAAAATATTTGATTTTGAACCACGATAATAATATTGCTCGTAGTGATGATACTCAAATTGACCATGTTAAGTGGATAGGTTCAATTGGTTAACTGACAAGATCAGATACTATTTGAATATAAGTGAAAACTAGGGCCACGACCCCTGACATGTCTAGTCAAGTAATCTGCTCAGCCAACTCAATTAACATATAAGTAACGATTCCCCAATGTACTGCATGTATTTCCTGACTAGCTCATATATGTTTAGCCTAACTGACCAAATAAAGGGTTCAACTGCCATGCTAATTGCTATGTGTGAATATAAAATCCAAAAACTACTCAATGATTGGTATGGATAAATATTCATAGAGAGAAGAATAAAACTGAAAAGCATCACTGTATCTCAAATATCCTTAAACCATAAAACAAATGTGAAGAGGTCTAGACCCGTCCTGAATTCTAGACATGTTTAACCTTCTCCGATTTTTTCTTGGCCTGCTCACCCTCTTAAATAAAAAGAAGGGAGCTGTGTTGAAAACAACAATCCAAAGGAAAATTGATGAAATAGTCTTTGACGACATCAACATGCAAATGTACTACTAAAAGTTTCTAATAAGCCATGAAATTTAAGCACTGGCTTTCCTTTTCTGATCAAAACTCTCTCCCCATATTAATATCACCTCTCTAAGTAAGAGAAAAACAACACTTAAAATTGATTTAAATTCGATGATTTGCTCCAAAGCAGTAATAAGACTAATTCTATTATTTTAGACTCCATATCCCTGAATTTAAGCAGCTAATCTTACCATGATCACAACTTACTCATTTGATATATAGACAGGACGTGTTAATACATTGAAACAATTAGTCACTAAATCTTTAACCAACAAATTCAAATTTCTAATAAATCAGTAACTGTTCAACGTCCAAACACATAAACATCATACAATAGGCTCTTAAGATATCATACAACTAGCCACAACACCTTCACAATTTTCATTGTCGTCTACTTGACGAGATCTGGATTTCCATTTCTCAACCAGAGCCAAAAGAAAGATAATGAAAGAACTCATTACAACACTCCAGCTTACTTAAAATGCTCAATCATCAATAAAACTTGATAAGAATTTACGAGAACAAAATAACTCAAACTGATCAAAGACAACAATGAAATCAATCCATTTAAAGACCAACGAAACCACCATGCAGTATGCCCACGTAATTTACAAAAAATCAAAACCCAGTTTTACTTCACCGAGGTTCCTTCCATAAGCAACAAAAAACAATATCAAAGCCGCATTGAACAACTAAAATGGAAAGCCACTGAATTGTCAAAATTCAAACATGTCAAGTTCACTAAGAGCAAATTAAACAAGACGGGTCGCCTTGGATCTACAGTACAAATAACAATACAAATTTCAACAGTCCGGAAACAGTCAAATTTCAGAACTTGAACCCAGCCACTCAGTATATACTGAAACCCTAGATTCTAACATATTAACATGGAAAGAAATAGCATATCATCAGCTAAAAAAAAAAGAATCTTTATATAGAAAAAATGCATATAGTAAACAGTAAATAAGAGGGTATATGTTACCTAGTTAAAGAAAGTTTCCTGAAGTACAGAAATTTGAATCTGTGACAATATGCAAATCACCAGTGACTCATATTGTCAAAGACCATGGGAAGTTGAAGGGAATTTTCTTTTTCTTTTTTCTTTCTTTTTAAAGTGAACAAATGTAACTGAAACAAATTTGGACAAAACCAAGAGAAAAAAGGAGCATCAGGTATGGGTTTGATTAATATTTTAAACTTTTTGTAAGCTAACACACCTTTTTATAATGGGTTTAACCCATGAGACTAACTAGGGTTAACTTTTAACCTTTGTATTGAGTAAATATTTTTACAAATATACTTATATATTTATTGTAGATTTTTAAAATTTTAATATTAAAATCTTAATAATATAATTCATATTATTATCATATGTTCTATATTTTTACGGAAATAAATATAACTTAATAAATTAATTTGCATCTTATAGATCTATCTTTATATTTTTTTCACAGATTAATTAAAAGATGTTAATTTTATAAGTATGAATTTCAAATTTAACTTTTCATTTAATTAATAATTAATTTTTCTTTATTTTTTCTCCCACGGTCAGAAAAATAACATATAAGCATTTTGACTATCATTTTACTCAAATAAAAACTCATTTTAAAAGAAAATCATAACTAGTTAAGTATGATATAAACGATAAAGATAACACAATAGGTTTAATAATACCAAATTAATTTTTATATTTTTTAAAATATAAATCTAGTTTTGATTTTATAAATTGTAACATTATCTCAAATATTTTACATATTTTAAATCTTTTTTCACCAAATTTAAAAGCTAAACTACAACTAAGATAAAAACATAGTTTGCATTGCAATATATACCACCTAAGTTGGGTTCACATATGAGATACTATTTTGACTTGATTTGTTTTCAAATGGCTTATGTCATTGGTGTATAAGTGTACATAAATACATAAATACATGTGTATATAGACATACATTTACATTATATATATATATATATATATGTATATATATA